>CM077034.1:197740466-198004605 GCA_039090855.1 Macrothele yani | reverse complement strand
TTTCACAAACAGTGTTGTTATATGAGTAAAACCCGTTCATTCAGCGAAAAGTTCACGAGTTTACATTTTTTTAATTATGAATATTTAAAAACGTCATTTTAACTCCTGCAAACTGTTTGTTGTAGTGTATTTTTTGTAGAAGGCAGTGGTTATCAAATCGACTTACAGAATCATTTGTTAAACCACGCCAGTGGAAAAACGGAATACCAATTTTCATTAACAGGTTAAAACAATCACTTTAATAACAGGAGCATTTCGGAAAGTATCATCACCTGCCGCTCAGTTAATTTAAATTCATTAGTGACACTTTTATAAGTTTTGCAGTTTAACAAACACCGTGAGCAATTTAGTTGGTTATAAACAGTTTCACGTTCCTAATTTAGGAACACTCGTTTAAGGAAAGTAAATTACCATCGGGAAACACGATCATTTCTGGATCACCCAGACCTATTTCGGAATATTGGTTTCAGGGCAACGCAAGGTACTTTTCGGCCACTGGAAAAGGAAGTCTGTGGAAATTTAAGCATTACGTTTCGCAAAATACAATAATCTCGAATTTTATGAGTCCGTTCCAGTTATACGAAATATACCACATGAGAAAGGAACGTTTTAGCTATCCCAAAACAGAACTAACCCATCTAAGGTTTACAGTTCGCAAAGTTTGTGGTGCATTACAATCGCTTAAAAGAGAAAGATATAAGCATAGAGAGGAGCGTTTTTTCATTACCTGTGATTTGATAACGGTGTTCGAAAAATCACACGTAGCGCCTGCTATTGAAAACCGTGAGTAATAATGATCGTCCATTAAACGTTCCTCACTCTGTCATTGCTACCCATTATGCTCTTCGTGATTTTTCACAGCTGTCATTGCTACCCATCATGCTCTTCGTGATTTTTTGCAGCTCACATCAATGCATTCCATGCAAATTGTTCTAATATATCTACGAAGGTATTCCCTACGGTATTATTCAACACTTCAAAAAAAGCGCATAATTAGGGCTACGGTTTTCAAAAATCATAAATATATATATATATATATACGGTCTAATCACATTATTGTGATCACCAGCTAACATCCAGAATAACCACGGCGTGCATCGGGGGTAGCAGTTAGACGAGCGGTGAATAATTCAATAAGGTGCTTGACGGTGTTCATAGGTATGTGGAGCCATGCTGACTGCAGTGCATCTGACGGCTGCTGCAGGGTGCGTGGTGGAGTATCCATAGAGCGAACAACACGATCGAGGTGGTGCCACAGATTCTCAATTTTGTTTACGACTGAGGAATTAGGACTCCAGGAAAGTACTTTGAAGTCTTCATAATGATCTTTCACCACTGTCGGATATTTCTAGCCGTGTGACACATCGCATTGTCGTTCTGCAAGATCCCATTGGCCCCAGGGAAAACAATCATCATTAAATTGGTGTACGTGGTGTCTGGAATGATGGATTCATAAGGAATTCGATCCATAGTGCCTTCCACACGTATGTGTGGACCCAGAAAATGCTACGAAAACATTCCCCAAGCCATAACGCTGCCCCAACCAGTTTCTGTTTTTCCTGCAATAGTTGAATAGTGTTTGTTCTCCTACGTTTCTCGCCTTATACACCAACGTCTATCCGTTCGATGAAGCAGAAAACCTTACTCATCGGAGAAGGCAATCCTTTGCCGATCAGCGGCGGTCCAATTCCGATACTGCCGTGCAAATATAATCCTCGGTTATCGTAGGTGCAGTGACCATCTGTCTGCATCAGAGCCCTATACACATCAGAGTTTGCTGAATTGGTTTTAGATACATGTTCGGTAGCGCCCTGGGTCACTCGGCCAGTGAGTTGCTCCACTACAGCTCTTCGATCAGTCCACACGCACCTTCGCTGCAGGCGTTCGCCTCTCACATCAATGCACGTGATGCTCCGCAATTTATTAGTCGCTTATTCGCAATGGTATCATTCCTCCAATCACATTACACTTTAACCACAGCAGCACGCGAACAGTTCACAAACTGCGATGTTTCGGAAATACTGTCAACCTTGGACCAAAAGCCGAAAATCATCCACTTTTTGCAAATCTGATAAATCGCTATTTTATCCACGACAGCAATGTGTAATACGTTTTCAGAATGCTAACAGTACACCTCATAGCTCCTCCAAGCTACCTCGTGACAGGTGCCTTCTTTCATTGGCAACACGCTACTGAAGTCAAAAGTAGGAGGTGTTCACAAAAACGTGATTCGACTGTGTGTGTGTGTGCGCGCGCGCGTAAGGTGGAAACCGAGCACTTTTGTATGTTTACACACCTTCCAACCGAGGACCTGGTTCATATCCGAGGACGTCCTCGATTAGACTAATACCTAAAATAGGTTCTACGCCCTTAATTTACTATATTTGAGTTGTTTCCAGCTGATTTGAAGTTATGTCCTCGATTGTCGGTATTTTCATACAGTGTGTGTATAGCGCTGTTGCAGAGTGTGTGTCGCGTCAAAATGCCGGGTCCTCGGTTTCACGGTATAAAAACAGATTAGGATCAGTGGCTGTTACGAGCTACGGGAGAAGCACAGTATGCGTTTCGCAAGCTTCAAACGACAGAGGATGGGTTTTTTTTTTATTATTCTGTTTTGTGACGGACTGAATTTGTGACGAATTGAAATCTATCAGCCTATTTTCATCTTTGTTTAAATAGTTTTAATTGAAATCACATTCGGTATGTCGTGCTTCTCGCATGTTTTTGATTTTACTTTTTTCCTGAAAGTGCAGACTGATATGATAAAGTAGTAATGAAAGAAATTTACGGTTGTGAGTGAAAAACATTTTCATTTGAAATTGAGTTTTTGCTTATCTTTCGAAACTCACTGTATAGGATTATGCTATTGTCTGTAATAATTGTACAAAATACCACACGCCTTAGAACCCAAAAAACACCGTTGTGCTATACAAGTTAATCGCTTTGAAAACTTTTATTAAATTGAACACAACGAAAAAACATGCTGTTGTGGTAAAGTTGCTTGCTTTCAAAATAAAATATTAAAAGTTACCATATACTGTATATATGTTATACAATTAAAACAACACCGAAACCCTTATAAAATATTATGTAAATATAGATGATAAAATGTTGTTGTTTTTTTCTTTTTTTTTCTGCGAAGCTGAGAGCTGCAGTCGTAAGTTGGCGTCATGTAGGATAGTGATTGAAATCCTCGTTTGAAGGTTAACGAATGAGGTCCTTTATTAAGGGGGTGTATGTGAGTCCTCGTTTTAAAGTATGTATGGGAGGTCCTCGATCGATGGTGCGTATGTGAGGTCCTCAGTCGAAGGTGTGTATGTGAGGTCCTCGGTTGGAGGTGTGTATGTGAGGTCCTCGGTTGGAGGTGTGTATGTGAGGTTCTCGGTTGGAGGTGTGTATGTGAAGTCCTCGTTCGAAAGGTGTGTGAGTTAGGTCCGCGTTCGAAGGTGTGTGAATTAGGTCCTCGTTCAAAGGTGTGTGAATTAGGTTCTCGTTTACAGGAGTGTTACTTAGGTCCTCGTTTACAGGTGAGTGAGTTAGGTCTTCGTTCGAAGGTGTGTAACTGAGTTCCTCTTTTGACACTGCTTGAATATGGCGTTCGTTTGAAATTGTGTAAGGGAGGCCCTAGGATATAATAGTTAAAACACCACACAAGATTCTTGTTAACAGCAATTTTCAATTTAAGGTTTGTAGTCAAATACACAACTGCCGCCCCCTGGTGGCACAGTGGTCTAAGAGATGGCCTCAGATCATTCTTCCGAAAGGGGTCCGGGTTCGAATACCGGTGAGGCATGGATGTTGTGTTTGTCTTACGGCACTGGTTATCTCCCTTCCCTGGAACCAGTGACCCTAAATTAGGGACGGCGACTGCTTATAGCCCATTGAGTTGTTCACGGTAGCCTTTAAACCTCCAATCAAAAAAAAATACACAACTAAGTTCTGAAGGGCAAAACACCTAATATTTCATCTTATATAATGAAATCAGATCATATTATGAACCCTTATCTTACATCACGAAAAAGGATAAGCTATCTTATCTTTGAAATAAGATCGGCTTTCCAAGTACAGCCAAAACGGGGCTGCTGAATCGGGAAACGCAGATTAGAGGAGATATTGAATAAATTTACATCCATCGAGGAAATGTCGTACAACCGGAGTTCTATGGAACACTACATTTTTTACATTATGGTGCGCATCCTACAGGTAGACAGGATAAAAATCGTACACGTAAACTGGATATCTGCCGGTTTTCCATAATTAATATTCACTGTTTCACGGGAGACTGATGCATTCCAGTAAAAATGTAGAGGTAATATTGCAGAAAAATGTATTGTCTAAATTTAATTGTTGGAAACAGAGGCAGAGCATGGTTTATAATGCCTAGGTTCAAAACCATTCATCAGGCTCCTCCCAAAGGGAGGGGGAAGCATTGAAATATTTGAACATAACTTATGTACTCTGAGTGACCAATTTTTTCGGAACACTATCATGCTATCACTATTAGAAGAAGTACTCAAATATTCACAGTTCATTAAATAGTTAAATACAGAGGCGGCGGAACCGCCAGGGCCCGTGCCCGGTCAATAATTTCAGCCAAGATTTTTTTTTTTTTTTTTTTTGTTTATCATATGTGCGATTGTTGTGATGTGCCTTAGAAAGTTCTTCAAGGTAAGTGGTCTAGTGGTCCTAATCCCCAACAAAGTCCCTTAGGCATTGTTTTTCTTCTGTTTGTTCCGGGAAGCGGGCAGGGAGCGAGTGCACCACGATTCGAAATTTCGGGCCCGGTTAACGAACTTCACTTTCAGCCGCCCCTGGTTAAATATTTTTTTTTTAAATTTCATTGTCCAAAATTGTACTTAAAGAAATGTACCCAATTCGCCCAAGTTTGCATCAGCCATTGCTTATTAAATTACAAAAGGACGGGCGACCATAAAGCTGAGAATTATTTTCTGAAGGGGATTCATTTTTTCAATTAATTTATAATTCACACATACATACACCGATGAGCAATTACATTACGACCACATGATCTTTTGTAACTGAGTACTAATTCTTGAAATAAAGTCATTTTCTGTAAATAAAAATGTATCTGATTTTATTAAATCAAAGTAAATATTACTGTATTCTTAGTTATCTTTACGTTATTGAAACAGAAAAATTAAAGTACATTGTGTCCTTTGTTGTATAAGTAATTCACAATGCAATTTTGCACACATCGAAACATCTGTGTCGCCCCTGCAAAATATAAGTGTGAGTCGAAAGTTTTGCAATACTTGGATCACTTTATGTCTTCATGCGTACCTTTACGACGAAAGCTGACTAGCATTCAAAGTTTATGCCATCGTGTTGCACCGTCTTTAGCCATCTGTCTGCCAGTTCTTCTATTCCGCGGCGATACCAGTTCTTATCCTTCGAGGCGAAGAACTCCTTCATCCTAGCTGCCACCTGCTCCAGGTTGTTGAAGTGCCACCCGCGAAGAAAGTGAACAATGGACCGTAACAAGTAATAATCCAAAGGGTCAAAGTTCTGATTATAAGCTGGGTATAGCATCAGTTTCATGCCCTCAAGTTCCTGGAGTTTAGCCCAAGTCGTTCGTGAAGTATGAGGCCGAGCGCTGTCCTGCTGCAGGAGAGCGCGCGTTCTGTTCACCAGTGCCGGGTACTTCTCCTTCAAAACGACATACATCCGCTCCAGCTATTTAGACTAGAGTTTGGCGTTGATGGTTCGACTGTCTGGAACAAATTTGTAATTAATGATACCCTCAAAATTCCACCAGACGCAAAGCATCACCTTGTGCTCGAAGAGCCCACGTTTGGCAACAGGCTCAGGATTCTGGCCGGAGCTCAACCAACGCCGTTGTGGGTTAGGACTAAGGAGATAGACCCACTTTTCATCGCACATAACAATTCTCTTGAGGATATGTACGCGGGTTTTCAAGGAGTTTCTTGCGCACTTCCACTCGGCGGTTTGCTTCAGCTGCCGTCAGTTCGGGATGGACAATGTCGCAGCTTCTGTATACCTTGCCGAGGTCCTGAAGGTTACGAACCACTGTAATCTGTGATATGCCCAACTCGCCAGATAATCTCCGGGTGCTGGTTGTCGGATTTGCCTTAACGGCCTGGCGCACGCCCCCCAAATCCACCATTCGCTGCCTACCTGACCTCAGCTGATCGTCAAGGTTTCTGTCACTCGAGCAAAATTTCTTGAACCATCTGGTCGCGGGGGCTGTGATCCACGGAACCTTCCCCTTTTGCGTGACAGATGTTTCGTGTTGCTTGAGCAGCGTTATGGCGGAGTTCAAACTCGTAAAGCAAAAGTTACTTAATTAACTGGTTGTAGCTGCTCATCTTTTAGGCGTCTCAACCACAAACAGAACGATGACATCCAACGCTGTTCACAGCAACGACTACCGCTTTGTATCGATTTCGGATGACTGCAGTGCGCGAATGGAACTAATTCAAACACGTGACATGCACGCGGCAGCACATACATTTATGCAAATATTGTAACACTTTCGACTTACCTTTATACAAATGGCGTTATCTATGTGCCTTTACAGTAATAAAGGAACAGAAACAACAGTTGTATTTTGGGTTGGAATTTGCTTTTTACCACGCAATGTGTTTTGGGTGGAAAAGGGGAGTATTTGGATTAGTTTGCACCTCCACTTTCTCTTTTACCCCTTTTTTAGATTTTAAATCTGGTAGCTTTTTTTGTATTTTTTCCAGTTATTTGGCGTTGACTTTATTAAAGGCCACCAAACACTTGCCGACTATGGATGGTTTGTAGACAATACGTAACGTCGTAGGACGTTTCTGATCTAATGTAGGAAAACTGATCACATAAATATTTATGCACCGTGTAAAAATTCCATGTTGTTTCACAAATGTTGAAATTTAAGGGGGTTACCCCCCCGCAAACCTATAAAGCTAATATACATCCCTCTTTCTTGTGGGTTCAAAAAGCTCAAACTTAAATCATTAGACAACGCTATCAATAGACGAACAACGCACTTCAAAATTTGGAAAAATTTTAATTTAGGGAATGCTACCACCCCCACCCCCAATGTAAAGTAACATATATAATATTTGTAACATGTATAAGCTGGCTGATCAATTATTCCCTATCCCTCCCCCCCCGTATTCCAATCAGAAGAATAAATATCTTTCGTGCGACTAAAATCACTTATTTTTATCTTCAATTTATTTATTTGCTTCCCTACTCCAATGACATACACTGCAGGCTACCCTAAATGCAACACCAAGAAGGAAGCATGCGATTTGCCTGAAATTCGCAGCATGCGTCGCCCACAAGAGGAAGTGTAAGCGATTAGCATAGCAGGGCATATGCATATCATGTGCGCCCAAAACGCCACCGAGAAACACTATAAGAAGGGTGCACAGAAGGAGGGGTGTAAATAGTGGAAGTGTGTTGTGCTGCCGGACCTGTGCGTGGGAAGCTTCCTGATGACTCGTCGCAGAATACGGCAGTCATTTCAGCACGTTTCGGAGTTCTACAGAGGGCGAATAGTGACTTATCGCGCCAGCTGTTTATCATACCGAGACATCGGCACCCGTGTGGGACGACATCCAGCCACAGTGAGGCGAGTATGGATTCGGTGGGTGCAGGAGGGACGGACGGACCGACGTGAGTGATTGCCGCATCCGCGGCACACCACTGAACTAGAGGACCGGCATGTTGTGCGGCGGGCATTAACGGCTCGCACCGCCACAACACGAAGTTAGCGCAGGAATTAGGATGTGTTCCGCAACAACCTGTGTCAGCACGTACTGTTCGACGTTGTCTGCAAGAGCGGGGACTTGTCGCACGGCTGCAATTACCATTGACGTTACACCACCAGCGAGTGCGGAGGCATTGGGCCGTTGAACGCCACACCTGGACTACGGAATGGCACGACATTGTCTTGTCCGACGAATCCCGCTTCTGCTTGCAATACCACGATGGTCGGATCTGCGTGTGGCGGCAGCGCGGTGAGAGACTGTATGACGCCAGCATTATGCATCGCCATACCGGTCTGCCGCCTGGCGTTATGCTTTGGGCGCAATTGGATATGACACCCGCACCCCTCTGGTACGCATCACCGGTACACTCAACAGCCATCGCTACATCTCCAACGTTTTGGAGCCTGTAGTCCTCCCTTACATGCAGGACTTGCCAGTAGCCACCTTTTAACAGGACAATGCGCGCCCACACGTGGCACGCATCGTGCAACAATTCTTCACGGCCCACCAGGTGTCACTGCGGTCGTGGCCCCCTGTTCTCCCGATATGTCGCCCATCGAACATGTCTGGTTGCTGGTCGGCAACCGAGTGTCCCTGTAAGCACCACAAGCAGCTACGCCTGATGGACTGTGGCAACGTGTGGAAGCAGCCTAAACCGGCATTCCCCAATTCCACATCCTAAGCCTCTTTCGTTTGATGCCGCGGCGTGTAGCGGCCGATATTGCCAGCCATGGGGGCCAAACGAACTATTGATGTCTGCGTGTTCCGCAAGTCGCACGGGCCTGTAAGCTCAAACGTTTCATCTTTGTATCTGTTGTTATGTGTCCAGTAAATCCGGCTTTGCTATCTCGTGTCCTTCTTGGTGTTGTGTTTTGGGTGGCCAGCAGTGTAGTTGCGTGTTGTTTGTGTATCGGTCTGTAGTTTCCTTAAGACAAAAGTTATTATAGCTATCAAGAGTAAATTTTATACTCAGGAGTTTTGCGAAATACTATAAAGCAGTGCATTCACCCTTTTCTTAAAGAAAATGGAAGTCACTGTCAGTTTAAAAAGATCTCTGTTTCCAAAGCATTCTGTAATTTGGAAAATAAACCAGGATGAAAACAATACGTAATTTGTAATAAATCCTCCTACAGAAAAAAATAAAATTATTAAATACGTATTCAGAAAAATAAGGTCCAACAAAAAATAAAATGACTAACTCACCCACATTAATAACAAATAAATAAATAAATAAATAAATAAATAAATAAGCATCATGAAATTAGGTACATTACACGCGAGGAGTGTTAATAGGAATTTGTCGCTGTGTCGTAAGACAGCCGCTTCCCAAAGTCGCTGGTTCAAATCCCGCGGGAATGAGTCAGGAATATTTCATTGTGTCAGATCGGTACAATACGCTGGAAGGGGTTTTTTTGTTTTTTTTTTTACATTGCAGCACACATCACGTGTGATGGACGTATCTAGCTAGACTCACCTACATTTAGCGTCTATACGTAACATCTAGTAAACGTAGATTAAATGTAATATGGTAAGATATTGGACAGCCATTGGATATCCCGATTACGTAGATTAATTGTACTCTAAAATTCCACGGACGTCCATTTAGGTTGTATACGCAACATGGTAGAGGTCAAATGGACGGCTATTAGATACGATTGGATGTGGGAATCTTAATACTGAAAATGTAAAGAATGTGTAGCCCAATCGGGAGATTTTCAGTGGCCCAGAGGGAAGCGAAGGATATCTCACTATTGTATTTCCTGATATTTGGAAAAAAATAATAACGGTTCAGAAGTCTTTTACCCACGTATTCATTTGCAGTTCTGTAAGGGAAATAAGGCCGTTATGAAAATAGGAATTAAAATGACCATTAGCTTCTTCATTACCGAAATGCAAAGCGTAGCAGTACGCACACTCAACATACATCGCGCACAAGATGTGCTGGTGTATGGGAGTTTTGTCCCATAAAGCGCTTTTTGGAAAGATAGATTCCCGTGTGTATTATAACGATCTTTATATGCGCTTTCGAAATTACTTCCTCACGTTCATTACGAGAAGAACTCTCTCATTTGAATTGCCACGCTTGAATCCTCTTCATAATCATAGTTTCCGTTCTCACCGTAACCCAGTTTACAATTCTGGAAGCACGTGTAGAAGAGTTGTACTGGAAGGCTCCCTGCTCGTCTACACCGGAATGCGCCCTCTCCCAAGGTCGTACGACGTCAGAGCTGGCACGATGTACCTGTCTGACCCCGCGTTTCTATGAGAAGCAGTGAGAGTTCTTAGTGTACAGCAGCCAGCTGATTAAATTTAGAAGAAAACTTTTATTTTCCCCCGATTCTTTGGATCAGAATCTGTGAAATAAGTTATGCCCAAGGTCATACAACGTACCTATATTCCACTATTTTGTGCGACACTACGAAATTTTATGTAAGATTTGACACAACGCATGCAGATGATCGTCATTGACTTATTGCTAAAAACTTCTAGAAAACCATTTACGGAAACGTAAAGGCGATGAACCTCGTTTCTAAAGTTGTTTAAATTCGAAAAATGGAAAAGAACTGCTTTTTAAATTAGAAAGTCTTCTGTTTGTGTGCTTGGAGATTCATCACTGCACCAGTCATATAAATCAAATGGAAAAATAAATTATTGATTCGAAAAGTAATTTCTTTTCCATAAAAAATGAACCGTAAATATTACTGTAGTAATCGACATGTAAAGCACAAAAAAAACATTAAAACGTATATTTTTATCAAAATATTTTATTTAATATCAAAGCACAACAGAGTACGTAAAATTTTTTAAAGTGTTATACATAAACAATGAGAAGCAGTAACATCATGTATATGGGCTGTTGCAACTTTTCTTTGAATCTTCAAATTCGACAACAATATTATGTCGGACCGAGTGCGCTGTTCAACTTTCTCTTAGGTATAAGAGGCATCCTGAAAGTAATAATTCTTTCTCAATGACCTTTAAAATGTTGTAGCGACTCTAATGAAACTGGATGTTATATACTGGAGTGCAAAATTTAAGGACGAGGCGATTTTTCGAATGTAACGTCGTGCAGAGGTGCTCCACATCGACTGAAATCATACCATAAGATCCCCAAGATGTAAGAATATGACACAACTGAGGAAACTGTCCGAACAAGAAATCCAAAGAATACAAACGCACTTTATTGAAAAGGTAGCTTCGAGCATAACCGGACAGAGGACAGAAACGTCCATGTGACAGGCGGCTGCCAAGAAAAATCCAGTCTTTAGTGAGGATATGATCACCCCTGACTGCGTTGCAGGATTTACAACATCTGTCCATGCTGAGGACCAAGATGTCAAGGAGCTGTTGAGGCATCGCCGCCCATTCCTCTTATAGCGCCAATCGTTGCTGGCGGCTGGTGAGGTGCTGCCCAGCTTCTCCCGAGAAGATCCCACGCGTGTTCCATTTAATTTAGGTCCGGACACTCTGTGGTCCAATCCATGCGTTAAATATCTTCACTCTCCAACAGCTCTACGACATCCACTGTACGATGAGGTGTAGCTTTGTTGTCCATGAAGAGGAACTCAGGACCCACAGAACCTCTAAACAGACGCACGTGAGGCAGGAGAACCTCGGTACAATAGCGGACACCAGTGACTGAACCTCCTTAGAAGATGTGAAAGTCAGTACGGCTACCAAGCATGATAGGGCCCCAAACGAGAACTCCGCCACCTCCAAACCGGTCCCTTTCGATGATGTTGGAGGTGTGATTGGGTGTTCCCTGCTCTCTCTAGATGTGTATACGTCCAGAATCGCTCATCAGACTAAATCGGCTCTGAGGCCAGCTTTTATGTTCCTGGCACCACAGAAAACCACGTATCCCATGGGCAGGCGTTAATGGCACACACCGTACTGGTCGTCGTACAAATATACCACCTTTGTGCAGCTTCCTGGCCACGGTAAAACGCGGTAACGGACGTCCAGGTGTCTGTTGCATGTGCCGAGCGATTTCTCCGGCTGTCTGCCGTCTGTCTCTTCTCGCAGGTAGGAAAATATACCGGTCGTCCGCCGCCGTGGTTGCTCGTGGACGACCACTGCTAAACTCTCGGACAGCTGTTTCTGTCGTTGAATTGTTCTACAAGCTCGCGAAACGATACTGTGAGCGATCCCGAACTCCTCGGCTACACTAGTCACCCTTCTAACTACTTCCAACTTCCCAATGACGCGAATTCCGGCAAAGTCATCCAGATGTCGTGTACTGGATTGCCTGTTGACTATATCACACGGTGGCAGCAACTTGACGCTGTTGAGACCGATGTACACCGTGCAATAGCTTTTACCGAATTGCTGAACGTACACCGTGCAATAGCTTTTACCGAATTGCTGAACGTACACCGCCCGTGTGCTTTATAGCTTTCCGACACCCCCCCCCCCCTACATCATGCTTCATATATGCGCATGCCCTACCGTACTGGACTCTAGTCTATCTCCTGAGTTGTCTTTCGGTCCATTCTGCCTGCTCATTCCGCTGGTATGCTAATTTCTCCTCTTCGTCCTTAATTTTTGCACACCAGTGTATGATATGTTACCAATGCGGGAAAAAGTTTTTTTTGAAATCGGTAAAAAAAGATGATGAATTGTAGAGAAAAGCATCGAACCTTGAATTCCAGGAAAAAAATGGATGTAAGGCTCCAGAAATCTACAGAAAACTCCTGGCGGTGTTTGGAGCTGCCATAATCGATATCAGTAATGTCCGAAGAAAGAAGAAGCGGTTTCGAGACTAATAAAGTTAGGTGTTTGACAAAAAACGGAGTGGAACGCACGTAGCTGCAGTGACAGATGCCAACAGGCAACGACTGAAAGATCTCATCACTGCTGATCGTCGTGTCACCATCCAGGAATTGTGTGATGCAATTCATTGTAGTCATAGTGCTTTGGAGACATTAATTAGGGATCTGGGATACAGAAAAGTCTGTTCAAAGTGTATCCCCAGAAATCTAACACTTGAGCAATGTGAGCAAAGAATGGACATGGGCCGGAACCTTTTGGACTGTTATTAGGTGGAGGGTGAGGTCTTTTACTTCAATGTAATGACGTGGGTAAAACTTATGTTTTATTTCATGACCCAGAAACAGAACGTTCCTCCATTGAACTGTACCGCACATTTTCACTTCTACAGAAGTAGAGGAAAACAACTCGTTCCTTAGCGAAAGTGATGGTGGCAATTTTCTGGAACAAAGGCGGTGTCATTTTGACTGATTTGATCGGGGTGCAACAATAAACAGTGTTCACTATGTGCAGATATTGAAGAAGCTATCAGAAGGAAAAGTCATGACATTTCACTTCATAGTGTCGTTTTACACTATAATAACGCACGTCCCTACACCTCGATGGAGACTTCACAACTGTTGCCAAAATGGGATGTATGGTGATGCCCCAACCCCCTCCAGTTCTGATTTGGCTCCCTCACACCTTTTCCTGTTTACCCCTTTGAAAAGTACTCTTAATGGGGAACGTTTCGATGGTTTGACAGATGTTAAACTGGCTGTGAACTTATGTATAAAACGACAGCGTCAGGAATTCTTCCAAAAAGGATTTTACCAATGGGTTGGTTTAAAGACGGCGGAAATCCATAAAAACCGATGGACAATACTTTGAATAGGCTAGTATTAAGTCGAAATATTTGTGCAATACTTTGAATAGGCTAGTATTAAGTCGAAATATTTGTGCAATACTTTGAATAGGCTAGTATTAAGTCCTAGTATTTGGGCAATACTTTGAATAGGTCAGTATTATTAACAATATGTCGAAGTATTTTAACGAAAATTGCACATTTTTCCTGCTACAAATAAGAAACTTATGGGGAACGGGGCATTACTTCAGGATGTCTTTTGTACGTTGGCCGAAAAACATATAGAGAGCATCTTTAGGTGTAAGTCTTGTGGAGGGATTGACGTCCAGCATCCTTTTTAGAAGGTCAACACACTTCTCTCTAGCAAATACGTCAATCTTAGGGTGAATGCCAAATCTTACAGCCGTTACGGTAGCATTGATCTAATAAAGGAGAAACAATGGGAAAATATCCGTGATTACAAATTCTCATACATGCTTGCAGAATATTACTTAACGAAATATAGTTATAAATCACAACATTCATTTTTGATATTTATATTTTTTCTAAAAAAAACATGTGCATATGAGAAATGGTAAAACTCCGTTCCTCATAGAAAACTGTTCTGCATGGTCATGTATTTCATGTGATGCGTCTCATTAAGCTAAATGTTGTAAAAAAACGTTTCAGGTTTGTTTTGGCATCCCTTGAGAGATTATCTGTATATCAGTTCAGCATTTTTAATCAAAAGATTTCTAATATATTCTCGAAATACTTATATCCTTAATGTTTTAATTTTGCTAACCATTTAAGCGAATAGGAAGAATTATTTTTTTATGACTTTCTGTCACTTATGCTTTCATAAAATGTCCAATTTCAAGAAGCATGATTTTTACCCTATGCGTACGCAACATACTCTACAATCCTAGCACGTTATGTTTCAGCATTGACTAAGGCATACGTACAACTACTGATTAATCATAAATACTTTTCACTTTCATTTCTCTCAAAAATCAAAGTCCAAAACAGATGGTCATGTTCAGAAAAATATAAATACCGACTTGCAAAACAACTAACTGTAAACTTCGTTATGTATACATTCAAACTAACACAAAATGTGCAAAATAAACTAAATTTCCATTCCCACGGTATTTTTTGATAACTGACAGTTCTTCAAAATTTCTTACCATTTTTTTTTCTTTTGGAACGTAAGTTGAAAATACATAAATCAGGATTTCAAAACATCTGACGAAATTGTACCTAATCATTAAAATGTATTATTTTTGAATAAAAATACTAAAAATGTAAGAAATTTTTATATACATTCCTAGATCCATGTTACATTGTAATAAAGTGTATCTCATTTCGGAAACGTAAGTATGACTCATTTTTGAATGTACTGTAATTGTTCAGTCGTTTTGCTTTCATTGTGATAGATTTATAATGGATACAGTTGTCGAGTCAAAAATATGGCTTCTGACATTTCTTCTAAGTTGGTTTCGGCTTCGAATCCCGGTGAGACATGGTCACTGTGTCTGCCTTATGGCACTGGCTCTTTCTCTTCCATGGAATCAGTAACTTTAAGTTAGGGACGGGCGAGAGCTTACTGATCGTCAAGTTGCTCAGTGTGGTCGTTAACCCCCGAATGAAAAATGTTACCAATATTTCCTCTGCAAACAATTATCTTCCTCTGTGCCTTTCCTTAACAAATGGTTTGCACTGTTACGATGACTTGAAACAGAGCATTCACAATTCATATTTCACATGGCTACGTGTTCGAACATCTTAAAGTGTGTAATCTTTCATAAATCGCATTATTATGAGTAACATTTTTGACTTCACTATAATCAAATCTTCCTTTTGAGTTTCTCTCTTCTTTTGTAAATTTAGTCCCTTCTTTTTTATCATGTGATGTACTTGACGCCACGTATTTCCGATTGACCACTTTGAGGTTAAAATCTCTATGTAATTATCAGGCAAAAATCTATTTATCGAGCGTTTTACGAGGATATTAACAAAATATTTGCACACGTTAATCTAAAGCGGAAGCTGCTGATGCATTCGTGAAAATGGCTGCGTCTTGTAAAGGTCAGACTGTCACAATCGCAGTGGGGTCATAACGACGCGCTACCATTTGCTGGGTGGGTGGAAGGGTTATAACGAAGTAAATTACTCCGTCATTTTTAGTCTACGCCGGGATTCGAACCTGAGGCCGCTTATTCCGGAACAAGTCGCTCTACCAACTGAGCTACGCAGACATGTATTCTGATTCCTATCTGCCTTTATGTTATGTGCGTCCTGCTGGCAGGTACGTCACCTCTCTCCCCCCCACCGAAAGAGGGCCGGGGGCGTGGCCCACGGATCAGCCGTGACCATGAATCGTTGCAGGCAGACAACCACTGGAGAACGTGCACTTGAGAACTCCCAGTCAATCTGGTGTGTGGAATGCAACGTCACACACGTTTATTTTTCGAAGCACTGGAGAAGGGATTCTCTGATTTTTCCTATCTCGCGGTGTGGAAATAACATCACACCAATGCGAGATTTTGAACGGTCGGGTCATCCGGGTAGTTCGGGCGCCATTATAACGAAGTAAATTTCTCCGTCATTTTTGGTCTACGCCGGGATTCGAACCCGAGGCCGCTTATTCCGGAACAAGTCGCTCTACCAACTGAGCTACGCAGACATGTATTCTGATTCCTATCTGCCTTTATGTCATGTGCGTTCTGCTGGCAGGTACGTCACAGGGTTTGGAAATGAATGCTTGCAGCTCCTCAAGTTCAGTCACGGCATTAGACCAGCACTCGTATGTGAAAATAGAAGCTCTGCGGGAAAACACTCCGACACGAATTCACTCTGCCTTGCAAGAAGTATGTGGGGAAGGAACTCTTAAGCACAATTTCTCGCTGGGTATCTGTCTTTCGGGAGGGCCGAAGTTGCATCGTGGTGTCCACCGGTCAGACTAACTTCAAACGGCGACAGAAAAAGCATCTCTCGCCATTTTTTCAACGCTTCTCGAAAATAATCCCGTTTGACAGTCGAGAAGATTGCTCATTAGGCGAATTTTTCCACCATGTATTTTCGCCGGATTCTCACGGACTCATGGGTAAAAGAATTTTCGCATCATGCTGAGTGCTCCATCAACACACCCCTCAGCAGAAGACAGCAAGGGTGAGCAACACACGGTATCACCACCACATGTTCGAAAGGGAGAGTGATACATTCCTGAGCAGAATTGTCCCAATTGATGAGACTTGGACCCGTGATTTTGAGCCGGAACTGAAGTCACAATCAGCTTAATGGAGGCATCAAAGTTCCCTACGGCTATCAAAGTGTCGTCGGCAACAATCCAAAATGAAGCAAATTATGATTTGTTTTGTGTACGATGCCCAGGGTGTTGTGGACCCCGATCGAGTGCTGGTAGGGCAAAATGTCAACGCACAATATTAGCGTGACTTTCCGAGGATGAAGTTGAGACCGAAAATTCGTCGAATTCGACCCAACTTGTTGGAAGCGGGAGCAATATTGCATCATGACGACCCTTCGTGTCATGGCGCGGCGTACGTACGGGGACTTTCGTCTAAATATGGCTCAGATACCTCCTCCCACGCAGCCCTGAGCTCAGTCCACCTGACTTTGAGATTTTCCTTAAGTTAAAAAATCGGCTCCGTGGCATTCGCTGAGAATCGATGGAATTACTATAATATAACTCAAATATAACGACACTTGGTTCAACAGAAACACAGAAAAGGGAAGACATGTTAAAGTAGTAAACGTTAAATTACACACAAAACAACACAGACTTGACACACAGTTTGTTGTGGTACAGGTGCAACTAACCCGGTGAGTAGTCTACCGTATACATTGTTCGATATGTTCTGCCAGCGACGATGCACATTTGAACTGGGGACAGAAATGTATCTCGAAAAGCATGCAGCATCTCAGGGGTTACCAAATTACAGGCCCTGACGATGCGTTCCTTTAAATCTGCATTGCTGGAAAGTTCCGTAGAGTACACTTGATTAATCAGGTATCACCAAAAGAAGAAGTTCATCGATGTCAGGTCGGGTTACCGTGGCGGCCATTTACACAACCACCTTACCTAATGACATTGTTGCCGAACGTGCGAGATAAGAACGCCTGAACTGGAAAGGTTTTCTGGGAAAGACAGCAGTATGTTGAAATCATATGCGGGGTAACGTATTCAAAAGAACGTCACCCAACCAGTCTCTTACTGGACCACATAACAGCTGCAAGTAACGCTGACCTGTTCCATTTCCCTCAATGCACGTAGGTCCAATTACGGATGTTTGCCACATTCCACACCACACATTAAGTGACCATATTCTTCAAATTTGAGAAAGAGCAATAATCATGTGACATTTACCCACAGAATATGGTAGGACTAAGCAATAATGAGACCAAAGTTTCGATTTAGTTATTAGTATATTAGATAAAAAGATGCGTTAATATATATTATAGAATTTATTTTAAACAGAAAGGGAACAATGACAAAAATACAGAACACAAAGAAAAAAAGTTCGGTACAGTGCTGGTGGATATAAATAAGACGTGGATTTTTTTCGGAGGAACTGCCTTGTTACTAAAAAAACGTCGCTGTCTTAAATTGCAAAATTAAGACTTTCAGCGACATCTAGCGTTACAGTTATCATGTAAAAACGAAAGTTTAGTTACATCGGAATTTCACCTAATGAGATTTTATCGTTTAGTTTTACAGTAAAGCTAACTTAACGAGAAAGGTTGCAATCAACTACAATCAGTTAAACAGTAAAACATTATACAATATAAAAAAAATGTAAAAATAACAAAAGTATAAGAGTTGTTCCAAGCCATGCCCTGACGAAAAGATCAAAGAGTTATCCGCTTTCAACGGAAATACAGGGTGAAGAACAGGAGAAATCAACTGCTTACTACAGACCTGCCAAACCTTGCTACTTAGCAGGTTAGACAATCAATCGATTTATGAGGCTAACATAAGGTCCTTATACTTTCACAGCTCACAAACAATGCGCATAACTCCGGCATCACCATTCGCAAGACCTGGTGGTTCACGTCACTGGGAAATCATTCGAAATAATGATTAATTATTAGCAGGTGAGGCGATAACATCCTCCTCCTAGAACATAGATTTAAAAATAAAAATAAATTCCCCGTGCAGGCTGTCCTGCGCAGCGAACGCATGAAAATAAATTTATTAGAATCTTATTTTAAGAAAACCTAATTTTTTTCTAGAATATAATTTTAACTGTTACGGAGCATTTCTATAAAATCACAATAAGTATTAAAGATTATAATTTTTACTCAGAACCCGAGACCACATTCTGTCGCGGAGAACCTCATTAGCTTTTTCGCCTTGTAGTGGAAGTGAATCAATCTTTCAGAGCATTACTATTATTGTTATTAATGTGGTATTTAAAAATAGAGTAAATATAGAAAAATTATGCTGACCCTTCCACAGCCGAATTATTACCTAACAATGCCTCTGAAAAAAATAAAAAAGATAACTTCTCTTCGGGATATAGATTTGCGCTAGCGAACTCGCTTTTTGCTCTAGGAATTGAAATTTATAAACTGTGAGATGAGAGGTCTTCAAAGCATAAAAGTTGTGGTAGCCTTACAAAATGCAAACATACTTACTAGAGACCTGCCTAACAATTTTTATCTAACCAAATTTGCAAGGGATTAAAAACAAAATAATAATCATGACCCCTCTAAGCACCGTGGAATACAGGATACAGGCACCGTTTCGCGGTAGACAATAAATGGTAGCAAGACAATAAATGGTAGCAAGGGATGCAAAACTTGCCACGAAAAATGCGTATCACGACATTAATTAAAGGTAGCAAGGGATACCTCACTTCCACGAAAAATGTGCATCACGACATCAATTAAAGGTAGCAAGGGATACCACACTTCCACGAAAAATGTGTATCACGACATCAATTAAAGGTAGCAAGGGATACCTCACTTCCACGAAAAATGTGTATCACGACATCAATTAAAGTTAGCATAGGGATACCACACTTCCAGGAAAAATGTGTATCACGACAAGCAACTTCAAATGGGATAACGCCTGTGTTTGCTGCAAGAAAACATTTTTTTTTAGTTTCGCAAAAATAGCATAAATCTCATCATGGAGATGAAAAAGGAAATAATCTTTTAGGAGGAAGGTCCTTTGTTAGTGCCCTGGAAACATAGAGCATAGACGTTGACATTGATTAAGTCCTGGGAGTCCAGGGAGTCCTGGACAAAATACTCTACCAGACAATATTACAATTTTCCGGACTACCATGGGGTACCCAAGAAGTTTAAAAATTTGTAGAACAGTTTTATTTGTGCAGCAGAGCGTGAGTACCTCAAAAGCAAATACATTATTTCATACATGTTTAAGTACCTTTTTTGGCTGTAATAAAATCAATAAAAGCTATTTTTAAAAAAAATTAAATTCAAGAAATTATAAATCTGAGAGAAACGTACCGTAAGTATGTCCTTAAGAGATGTCACAACATGCTCTCTGATGTTATTATCCCCATTTTCTTCTGGAGTCTAGGCAGAAGAAAGAATAAGAAACGCACATGAATTTTAAAAATACAAGCAATTCACAAGCAAAGCAATCACAATATACAAGCAATCCTATCCAATTATAAATAAAATCAATTCACGTGAGTTTATAAATAAATGCATTTAATACAAGCAAGTGATCACATATAATATGAAATTTATATCCACAGGGCATAATGCAACTTGCAGACAACCGCAATTAAGTTGATCATACATCTTCATAAATAGAATAATTAGCTTTTCATTCAAATTTTAAATTAGAAAAAATATTAGATTTTTCAGTTGTTATTAGCTTTGTAATAAGCTTTCTACATGACTAACAAAAATGCCGTACACACCAATGAGCAACTCGATTATGACCACCGCCGTAGAGAAATGAGCGCATCTGGATACCAAACGGAGGCGCGGGATATATTCACACAGCAGTATATATACAAACCGAGGACCAGTTTTTGGTTATTGTTCGGATTACAAATGGGAAAACTGCTGATTTATCGGAGTTTCATAATGGGTAAATTCTGCTGGCACGACGCCTCGGAAACGACGCGGCATGCGGGTTGTTCAGGAGCAGCTGTAGTGCGTACGTATCGTAAGTGGTGCACAGATCGCCAAACGACGATCCGTCGTCCAGCCGTTTGTAATCCGCACTCATTGATTCCAGAGGGCAGCGCAGACTGTCGTGCATTTTTCACAGCGACCGCAGCGCCACACGAGTGCATCGCGGCTGTCTGCGCATGGGCCCGCGTAGCCTAAGACTCAGCCGAATCCTTATCCTCACTGCACCTCACGCGCATGAAATGGGCTCGAGATCATCGCGAACGGATTGTGGATGATTAGAAGAATGTAGCTTGAACTGACGAATCGAGATTCCTAATGCATCATGTAGATGGCCGAGCGCGTATACGTGAATTACCAACGGAGACAATAGTAAATAGATGCACTGTTGTGCGGAAACAGCACGGCTTCGAGGTTTTATGCTCTGAGCGATGTTTTCCAGGGACACTTTAGGCCCCATCATCCTAATGCACAAAGGACGATCCCTAACAGCTGTAAGGTATCTGGACGTCGTTGCGGACCAAGTTCACCCATTCATGGCAACTGTGTTCCCTGCTGGTGATCGCTATTACTAACAGAATAATGCGCCATGCCACACTGACGGAATCGTTAAGGAGTGGTTCGAAGAGCATGCTGGCAAATTTCGGTCAATGCCCTGGCCTCCAAATTCACCTGACATGAACCCAATGAAATATTTGTGGTTCGACTTGGAAAAGCGGGTTCACGCTAAATCACCACCACCCCGAAATGTACGGGAAAGGGAGAACCTGCTGTTGGCATTATGGTACCAGATACCACAGAGTACCTATCGTCTTCTCATTACATTGATGTCTAGCTGAGTGGCCGCTGATTTGCGAGGCTAAAGGGGTTGTCCTACTCCTTATTAATTAGGTGATCAAAATGTAATTGCTCATCGGTGTATTCTCGCGAATATGCCGAAAGTTTTTGGAAATAATCGTGCTTTGAAAATTAGGGATTGGCATATACGCATGTCACAAAAATTAGGTCTGGACTCGGGAATTCTGCCGCGGAATTCACCGGCGGAAAAAATTATGTTTAAGATAGTGTCTTTCCGCCTGATAGTGTTATGACGTGAAGAAAAACAAAAAAAAAGTGAAAAATATTTCTACCCAGGGTAGAATTCCCACGGAAATAGGTGCCGCTAATATGATGGGTGAAAATACTAATCCTATTTCGAATTGAGATTGAAATTTCTTGCTTCCAATTATGGGATACGTCATTATTTCCCGTGTGCAATCGCAGGACGCCCTCGATAAAACGTAAATCCCTTAACTAGCGGGGTATGCCTCAGACAATAATGCGAGCTCCCACGCTTGCTGTGAAAACCCACTTCTTCCGAGTTACCACAGCAAGCGTTGGCGCTCGTGCATGCAAAAGCCGTCCGTGGTATTCAATAAAGAAGACATACATACCCAGTCGTATCCGAAAAATATCACCATCCCGGAATTACAGTGTACCCGCCCAGTGGCATCACAAAAAGTACGTTAAAAGGTAGACCACACGGAGATATAAGCGACCTGCCAGGATAAGGGAGCCATAGTGCGTTACGTGAGCACAATGGGCAGAGGTAGTGAATTGACGGACGTTGAAAAAGGAAAGATCATCAGCTACCGCGCCAAGGGTGGAAGCATCTTATAAACAGCGGACTTCGTGAGCTGTTCAAGCGGAGATGTAGTAAGGGTGTACCAACAATGGATCCCAGCCACAACGAGTACCTGTGCAGCACCAAAGGCCATCGACGCCCGAGTAAAAAGTCGCATCTGTTGACTGGCAAAGGCCAATCTGCGCGCAAGAGTGCAGCAATTGACCACATAAATGAACGCTGGTGCACCAAGATGCGTGTCCCGGATAACAGTAGAGTGGATCCTGCTACACATGGGTCTATGGTGTCGACGCTACTTCAAGGCGCCCATGGTAACCCACTTCCATCAGCAACGACAGCTGCAGTTCGCATTGGACCATCCTCATTGGATAGTGGAAGAGTGGAAAAAGGTTTCCTTCTCCGAGGAATTGAGATTTCTACTCCCCAGCAGTGACGAGCGGTGGCGGATACGGCGATTGACACACGATAATTAACACAAGTACAGGCCAGCGGTGGCAGCGTGCAGTCTGAGGAATATATTTCTCGTATGGCGTGGAACCGATGGTACCACTGGATTTCTCCATGAACGCCAATGGCTACCTGTTTATCCTCGCTGACCACATGCATCTCTTCATGTTGATGTTTACCCTGGTGGTGATTGTGTTTACCAACAGCAAGATGTGCCTTGCCACGTCACTAAGAGGGAGCGTGACTAGTTACAAAAGCATGACAACGATGTGTCTGTTCTCTGTTGGTGGACGAAATCATTCGACTTCAGGCACATAGGGCATTTGTGGGACTATTTGGGGATCGACAGGTCCGAAGTTCTAACGCACAGCCACGTAATCTTCGAGACCTACGTGCACTACTGCAGTCCCAAAAGGCACGTGTGCCTTCGACAACCTTCGAACGCCTCATTGCGTCCATGCCACGCAATCCTGCCTCTGTCGTCGGGGACAATGTTGTTATTACCATTAACAGGTAGGTATTTATATTATTCTGACACGACCGTACAGTGTTTAGCGATGGGTGGTAACTTCAAACAAGGCCAACACCATCGTGTTATTTCTTGAATGAAAGATCAAATAGAAGTCACCGCTATTCTACGATTATAAGTGAGTCGCGGAAAAATTCTCAAATTGTTCCTAATCCACGTCAGTTGTCCATTAATTGTTTATTCGCCTCCTAGTTATTTGTTTGGTTTCGGGTTACTATCTTTGGTGAATCCCCAGCATTGTGCAGGGGTCCAAGAGGCTGTCTGGAGGAATTTCAGGCCGCTGTGGTGCAGTGGAAGCATGTCCTTCGCGTAACTGGGAGACGTGGGTTCGATTCTCTGTGGCCGCCGATGATAATTTTTCCGATATTCACGTATAAACGTGGATAAAGCGATGACTACTTCTTGATGTTCCTAATCCACGTCATTTGTCTGTATTAATTGAATGAAAGAATTGTGAAATTCAATTTCACCAGAAATAATTATCTATTATTTCAACAATGCTGCATAAGTGAAGCAATGAATGTTAATGTGGTTACTTGGAAAATCCGAAAGTGAATCGTACTTTGAAAGTTTTTACAGAACCTAATATCAGAAATTTGCACAATTCCTTTCAATAAGCATCTTTTCTGAAATCTTAAAATTTAAGGTCATCTTACATGCGAGTCATGGTTTCTAAAAATATTTGAGCGCTTCAAGAAGGGGAGTCGGCTTATATGCGAGTACATACGGTAATTTTCTTTAATTGGATATAAAATAATACTTGCTACACTGATTCTCCGTTAAGAATGCCACGGTTGTAGATACTTCGATGATTATGATACATGCATTCATTAACTACAATTACACCCAATTAAATACATTTAAATTTTAAGTAATTCTTAAGTAGGATTTGAATATTGACCTTTTCACCTTATGGGCCGCCTGATTTATTCGCAAAGTACAATCGTGGCCAAAAGCCATGCACCAGTAGACCGAAAGAAAATTTGTGATGTTTGAAGTCAACTTATATAGCGTAATAGTAAAGTCAGGAATATATATTATACAGCATTTCTAAGGTAGTTTTATGCTATATTCAAATAATTTTACAGACTGTTATTGCCAGTAATAGAAGTGAAGTTACAACCAAAAATGTGCAAGTGAGGACAAACAAATCCCGTTCTGAAAAAGCGTTCGCGCCCTTCTAATCCACTATTGCTTTCTAAGACATCCGCTAGTGAGATGCTAAATGATTTAGAATTGTCTGCCGGCTTAGAACACGGCTTCTTGTAGTCAGTTGATGGACGTTTATGCAAAATTCCTGGTGTTATTTGAATTTCGAAATGTCAAAACCCCAAATATTGGTCCTGTCTCTTCAAACCAGGGCAAAAATTATTACTTTGCAGGAACTTGGATTCAGGAGTCGTATGTGGCTGTGATCATTCCACTGTTTTGCGCGCCACGAAAAGAGTTGCAGAAATTGGTTGTTTGGGAAACAGAAAATCAACAGGTCAACCAATGCTCTGTACCCAACGTAATGATCGCATATTGATTCTTCTTTCCTTAAAATAAAGGTTTGAAACAGCCACGGATTTAAGAAATGAGTAGGATAATGAAAAAATCATTATTGCAAATGCATGTACTGTTCGTTGTAGCCTACAAGAAAATAAACTATCTGCACTAAAACCTTTCCTTACTGAACCACAACTGCTAAAAAGAATTGCTTGGACCAAAGTAAACAACAATTGGACTGTCGATGACTTCAAAAATGTTTTCAGTGATGAAGCAACTGTTTCTAGTTTCGCTAATAACGAAAATAATTATGATCGTCGTCGAGCTGGTGAAAGATATAAGGCATGCTGTACCCAGGCAACCCACATTCAGTGATATTATGGTCCTGTATTTCAGCCAGTGGTGTTGCCGACATTGTTGATGGCACATTGAATGGATTGAATTATACGGATATTTTGGAGTCCAAATTACTACCATCTGCACAAGACATGGGTTTGCAGAATTTTATCTTTTAGAACCAAAACGCGCTATGTCATCGGTCAAAGTTGGTTGACGGGTGATGTTGTAAGAAAACTTCAGTGGCCGGCACAGTCACCGGATCTTAATACCATACAGAATATCTGGGTGAGATTGAAGCAAAAGATCCGTCAACAAGGACCCACATATGAAACAGCATTCATCCTGTAAGGGCCGTATTACACCGTGTAATCACCAATAGACAACTAGAGAAGCTCATTAGTTCCATGCCAAGAAAGTGCGCGCCGCCCCGGTGGCGCAGTGGTATAAGCGATGGCCTCTGATCATTCGTCCGAACGGGGTCCGGGTTCGAATCCCGGTGAGGCATGGATATTGTGTTTGTCTTACGGCACTAGCTCTCTTCTTTCCCTGGAACCAGTGACCCTAAATTAGGGAGCAACCCAATGCTTATAGCCCATTGAGTTGCTCACGGTGGTCGTTAAATCTCCAATCAAAAAAAAAAAAGTGCGCTTTGTTACTGAGAAACCGTGGTTATCCATTTAAATACTATAGGGTATTTTGCTTGCAGGTAAGTTATTTCAGGTATCCTGCAAGTTTTAATAATCTGCTGTACAGTAATTTTACGTTAAATGTATTGTACACGAATTTCACAAGTTTCACTATATTTTGCTTTTTATGACTAGAAGCTGTACCTTTGCTTGTAATTTCACTTCTATTACCGGTAATAACATTCTGTAAAAATATTTGAATTCAGCACAATATGACCTTTAAAATGATGTATAATATGTATTTCTTACTTTAACATTATGCGGTAGAAGTGGACTTCTAACGTTAAACATTGACTAACGGTCTACTGGTTCGGACTTTTGTCCACGATTGTATATGTCATCTCTTTAAAAGTAATGACACGAAAGATATTTGCTGGAACGTTTATCAGGTTAATAAGCAGTTTCATTAATTAATTAATTAAAGTAGCATTCTCTTAAACAGCAGCATATGTAACAGAAGCATTAATCTGGTATGGAAACTAATAAGATTCAAATGGCGTCACACATTCACTTATAAATACTTCTATTCCAATACGTTCTGCACAACAGCTTCAAACAAATGTACATCTTCTTTTGAAAGATTGTTGAATGGGAGTATCTGAAAGTTGAGTGTAGATTTAGAGAAATACGAGAATACTATGCGGTCTTGGCACACTTCTCCAACTGTTATGATATACTTAGCTAAAGAATAATTAGTTAAAAAGTATATGATTAAAATAGAGAATGATAGTTGAAAAACAAATCCCTCGGTTTCCTTAATAAGTTGATGCTGTACTTGGTAATACTTGTCTCTTCTGCATTTTCGTAACAGAGCAAAACTCGTAGTACGGAAAAGTGTGGTAGCTACGAAGATTTAAATCTCATGTCAGTCATAGATTTGTTAAACAAATTGAATTAATTTTAATGTTTTACTTTTTTTTTACGCTTTCCAACCGAAGGTTGAAGAAGCCTATATGCTCCAGCTTTGTCCGTCTGACCGTCCGCACGATAACTCGCATAAAAATGGTTCGACTTGTCTGAAATTTTAGTAGGTGGTAGGGGACACCCGGCGACGAATCTTGTTGAAATGGGCGAAATGGGGTCAAAGGTCAGGACAGAGGAGCGGGATCCATTCGATTTTCCTTACGCGTCATAACTCGAATAAAAATTGTTCGATTTTGATTAATTTTTAGTATGTGGTAAAGAACTACCCCGTGAAGTAACTTATTGAAAACGGGCGAAATGGGATCAAAGGTCAGGACATGGGAGCACGATTCAATCTATTGCCCTTATGTGTCATAACTTACGTACAAATGCATCGATTGCGACAAAACTTTATCATGTAGTTCTGGAGATATACGGAACTGGTTCTGTTGAATATGATTGAAACGGGGTCAAAGGTCCGGGCACAGGAGCGCGATTTACTCAACAGCCATTATACTCATAACTTGAGTAATAACTTGAGTAATGATTTCTGGTATGTTGGAAAGCATATCATAATCAAAGCATTGCATGATTTTGCTATCATGTTTTCTTTTTATCATCGGTTGAAGCAAGAGAGAGAAAACAAATGATTATTCTCCAGTACTGCGTAATGGAAGTCTTAGTGAAGAATGCTTCCACTGAATAATAAACAACGTTAAGTCCACAGCACGTGCTTAATATCTCTGATGTGAGCCCATTTCCTTTGACTTTCAACGCAAAATATGTCACCAGTGTGTTCGCATGTGATTTTTAATTTTTAATTGATGCGCACTTGTTTTTCTGGATTAAGCATAAAAATTAAATAAATCAAAGAATGAAAAGAGAAAGCAACCACTTCCATTGCTAAAGGAAGTACGACGCTTGTCCTAATTTGGGAGAAACACGATGATCAGATTAGGATCAATGGGAGTTATCGGCTTTAATACTTACGATTTCTTGTATTTTTTACGTTTTCCAACCTTTGGTTGAAGAAGCGTATATGCTCCAGCATTGTTCGTCAGTCTGTCTGTCGGTCCTACTGTCTGCCCGTGGGTACAATAATTCCCTTAAAAATGGTTCGATTTCGATGAAATTTTAGTATGTGGTAGGGGACCACTTGAGGACGTACCCTATTGAAAATGTGCAAAATGGGAACAAAGTTTGGGACATAGGACAGGAATCCATTCCATTGTCCTCATGCGTCATAAGTCGCGTAAAAATGGTTTGATTTCGTTGAACTTTTAGCATGTGGTTGGGTCCCCTTGGGGACGAACCTTATTGAAAATGGGCGTAATGGGATCAAAAGTCAGGACATGGGAGCGGAATTCATCTCTTTGTTCTTATGTGTTATAACTTACGTAAATAGGCATCTATCGCAAGAAAACTTTATCATGTTGTCCAGGGGTATACGGTACCGGGTTTGTTTAATATCATCCAAATGGGATCAAAGGTCAGACCACAGGAGCTAGATTTATTCCACAGCCATTATCCTCATAACTTGAGTAATAACGAGTAATAGTTTTTGGTATGTTGGGAAGTGTATCATAATCAATGCATTGCATGGTTTTACTAACTTGTTAATATTTATATATCTTTCTTTTCAGCCAAAGGTAAATCTAACGTCGAAAAAAATTTTTTAAGGACACAGTGCCCCTCAGGTATTGTTTTTTTATTTTGGATGGGATTGGGAGATTGGCAAGACATGCTGTTCTTTCTGAGAGATGATTACTTCTGAAAAGGTTATGTTTTGCAGAAGACTGGGAACAAAGTCTGTGATTATCACAAAAGAGATAATTGCCTAAGGAGAAGTATACGTTTCAGCAGAGCCGCGTGTATGAATCGCTTCTTAACCCCAACATCCTTTCGGTGTGCCTGTCATTAGCCCACTGTCCGCAACTGTCCTTGTTTAACTTTGCTGTACGGTAAATTATGCGGGATATTCTGTTTAATCTATTAAGGATCAATCACCTTCGAGAATGTTTTCCTTTTGTGCATTTCTCTTCCATGCGATAACTAGTTCGGCTCTTTCTTTAATCTCCGTATTTATTTATTTATTTATATGGTCTTTAGAAAATAGCGACTCTTTAACTTAGTGTCGGGAATAACCGACTGTTTAAGAGAAATTAATTATCCGTGCTTACTCAGTACATTTCCTTCATCAAATTATACAGCTCAGAAAAAGCCATATTATCTTAAATTCAAATTGTGAAAGCACACTTTAATTTTTGCTACATTTCATATGAAAAGCAGATGAACGAAACTTACCTTCAATCTCCATTGCCTGTGGTTATGGCAGAAGTCTCTCACGAAAAATTCGTCGGCTCTCCGGCTATTCTGCAACATCTTCTCTGTAGGCATGCCAAGCATTTGACAAATGTGTTTCATCTATTTAAAAAGTGAGAAAAGGAAAGAAAAATCCGTAAAGTATCTATCTTTACATTGGAGCTGACATCATTAGCATTGCTTGCTGAACATAAACAAGAGCATGGAAAAGTAACATTCTATTCTTTTTTTATATATATTTTCGGGTATGACAAGCAAACACAGGTAAAATAAGTGCCATGCTAGTGGTTTCTAGCACTTAATAAATGCAGAAACGTAGAAAAAGAATAGAAAAAAGTGATTTGGTGAAATGTTCATTCCCGAAAATTAATCTCTGTTCTTCTTTAGTGTTAGAGTTATTTAACCCAGCAACGTAGCTCTAACAGTTATTTAACCCAGCAACGTAGCTCTAACAGTTATTTAACCCAGCAACGTAGCTCTAACAGTTATTTAACCCAGCAACGTAGCTCTAACAGTTATTTAACCCAGCAACGTTGCTATCATTTACATGGATCAATAAGTTTCGCACTCTTCTTATGTGTTTAAACTCGCGATCGGAAAACAATACACTAATGAAATTACCTTTTCTTTTTTACTTGGGTATTTAATGACCGCCGTGAGCACCCCGGTAGGTTAAAAGCATTAGTCTTTCCCTAATTTAGGGCCACTGGTTCTTGGCAATAAAGAGGAACAGGGCAGTTAGACAAACAGAACAACCCTGCCTCACCGGGGACTCGAACCCGGACACATCTAGGATAAATGGTCAAAAGTCAGCACTTAGACCACTGCACCACCAAGGTGGGGAAATCAACTTTACTCTTAATTCATACCATCATCAACAACAACTGCTGCAAAGATGACTGCCAAAGTCCAATCCAAGTCATTCCCTTTCAAATCAACCCAGCATGCTTGCAAATTTCATCCGTTCATTTCCCACGTGATTTTCTTCTGTTTTTTTTCCTATGCCTTGGGGAGTTCTTGGGTCAGAACTAACTCACATGTGTTCTAACAAATACACTAATACGTGTTCTAGTGTGATGACAAATACGTAGATGATTATCTCAAGTTCGGAAAATGTTATGCGTTTAGTTATTCTTGCCCTAAATATAAATAAAGGTATCTCATGAAAAAAGATAAACTAGGGGATGGATACTTGTTCACATCATCTTATTAAGATTACCCTACAGATATCTATAAATGCAGAAGTAATCATTTTCTGACTACCTTCAACAAATCCTACTTTTCGTCGTGCACACGGTCGAAACATTGACAGAAATCATTTTTGAAAAAATCTTTCAGCAAATCAAATGAAAACGGCATCCCGGTGTTAATTTGTAACACACAATTTTGCTTCCTTGTTCCACAGCTACTTCAAAGATGAAGTCTGGCAATTCGTACTGTCCTGCTTATATTTTCTACACAAAATTTTTTTTTAATCATGACAAATTTATAACATGCTGAACTATCATATATATTTTTTACATTTTAACCCAATTGATTTAGAATTCAAGCCAAAGCATTACAAAAACAAAATGTTTGTTTTGCAGTTTGCTTCAAAGTGCCTAACCTAACAAGCATTGGTCAGACATCTCAAAGTCATTTCGGTGAATTTCCAGTGTCACCTTGAGGATAACTTCGCACGCACACGCACACAGACACACGCACGCATCCACACGGACACGCACAACCGCATAAACACAAATTGGCATGCACTCACAAAAAGAACGGATATACTCGCGCAGTTTTTCCTTAAAATTTATACGTCAATAATTATTGGCATTTTTACTAACATTCCAGTTAATCTAACCATTACTTTACGGAATGTTTCTGAAACATTGTAATTCTGAAACTACTTAAAACGAGGTACAAAATGATCAGCAAATAAATTATGAACAGCTTTGAGAAGGGTGAAAAATACCCAGAAGAATATCATGTGAGAGGTGGATGCATGAAATACGGATGCACGCTGGAGTAGCATGGAGGAGAGAGCTCAAGACAGACAGTTGTGGAAGAAACTGTGGGAGACTTTCATCCAGCAGTTGATTGATAATGGTTGAAAAGGTTGATGTTGATGATGATGATATAAAAATGTATAACACATTATAAAAATATTCTAGTACTACTAACATATTTTGTAAGGACTTCACATCTCCTTATCGAACGTGAACTACGTCAGCTCAGTGAGTGAGTTGCTTAAGTTTGGGTCTCGCTTCCCAACGCACCATGTATTCATACGCTTCCGACTTTAATTCAAGAAATTCTCCTTTAGGATGGGTTGGAGCATATATTTTGAACTACATTTTAGGATCGGCTATGTTGCCTAACGGATATTAAAGCCCCGTATGAGAATTTCTTCTCTCTTCCTGATTCTCTGATGCGTTGGTCCCAGGGGGCAAATCTCAAGCAGTTTGTGGCTTTAAGGGATCTTAAATTCTTAAGGTTTCCCACACATTCTGAAAATTGTAGTGCTTCCTTCTGGTGCACATGCTTTCTTTTTACGCTTCACACTTCTCGGTCTCCATTGACTGATGCGTTGGTCCAAGGGGGCAAAACCATTTTAAGCTCATTCTGGCTTTAATGGACCCTACCTTCTTAAGCTTTCCCATGCATTCTGACAGTTCTAATGCTCCCTTCAGGTACACATCTTTTCTTTTCACGATCCGTCTTCTAGCCCCCTGTTTGACTCATCCGTTGGTCCAAGGGGGAAGTCTTTTAACTGATTGTGGCTTTAATTGACCTTATCTTCTTTAGCTTTCTCGCGCATTCTGACAATTCTAATGCTTCCTTCTTTTACTCATTATTTCTTTTGAACTAACACTAACGGCATTCTTCTTGCGATGCAAAGATCAGTATGAGAAGCAAAAGTTATCCAAGGGAAAAGTACTGACACTCAAACAAATGGTATCATTGGTTTGCAAAGGACAACACCAGAAGTTACCCAAGGCAAAGGCAATGACAGTTAAAAAGACAAAAAAAAACAAAAAAACAAGGAAAACATACGGCTCTCCTTACGTAAACACTGAACAACAGTGGTTCCGTTACAAAGAAAACTTAAACAGTTTTGTATGTACGTGCGGGTGCTGAAACCAAATATGAAATCACAATCGCTCCACTAGGCTCCAATTTCTTGTAATGGAACTCTCTATTGGGATGAATGTTGTGTGACTTAAAGGAATTCCCCTATGTTTCCCAACGGAGACATCTGTTTGCAGTCAGGATAGCTGTGTCTCTGAGAGTAGACATGCTGGCGCCATTACTTCCTGTTGTGCAATTCCTTCTGGGAAAGGGGAACAAAGCAGAATTTTTGTCATTCGAATGCATTTAATCGGTATCGAAGGACGTGCATTTTCTCGTGGGTTTAAAAAGTAGTGTGGATTGTGCAAAGTGTACGTTAAATAATGCGGCGCAGTTGTATGAAACATCCAGTTTCTGCTACATTTGTTAACACTTTACTTTAAACTCTCAAAGGTGACATTTCACACAGTTGATTAGAAAATCGTATGCACATTTTTCCATTGCAAAATTGCTGACGAAGATAAATCTTGGGCATCGCACATATGTTGTAATTCATGTGTAACTTTGTTGACTTGTTGGTTGAAGGGATCACGTCAAAGTCAAATGCCATTTGCGGTACCAATGAATTGGAGAGAACCGTAATGCCACTCAACAAACTGTTACTTCTGCATCACTAAGATATCTAGAATTATTTAAGAAAAAAACTAATTAACTATTACTAATTAACTTAAGACGAAAAATCGTACCTTCGCGTAACTGCTGTGTGAATGTGAATTTCCCTTATACAAAATTTTCGAAAATTAATTCCCAACGATTTTCAATAATGGGGACAAGAAAAAGAAATGAAGAGACTGCAGACATAATTATCAATATAGAAACCTTACATTTTTAGGAATCAAGTAACTTACCATTTCATGTAGACTACTTCTAGGAAACAGATGTGATCCGAGTAACATTTCGGCGCACACAACACCTGAAGACCACATATCTACTGATCCGTCAAAAGGTAGACCCAACATAACTTCTGGAGCCCTGTAGATTGAAGAGGAAAGATTGATTAATACTTTCGACTATTATACAAACATATTATGTTCAAATGCTTGTTATAATGTACATCTTAAATATCAACACAAAAGACATTTTCAAATCATTACAAATCTTTGGAATTATGGTGACAACTTGTCATGGAGCATTTTCAGAGAATCATATGTAATATCTGATTTAATTTCATGGTGAAAGAAATGTCGCCAAAGCATTGGGAGCTTGTACATTTCTGTGTGATATTTTAGTTCAATCGATTACATAACTCCTTTTGTGATACGGCAAAACAATCATTACCCTATAACTTCCATGCGTTTGGAAAAAATGTTCAAAGATTCTGGATTTTGCCCAAAGCAGTCGTTTCTCCAGAGCAGTTTGTTGTTATTTTGCAAACATTTTCGTAATAATAAACGGATCTGAATCTTTTTTTTTGTTTTTGTGTGTGTGTGTGTGTGTGTGTGAGACCGGAAGATATTTTTTGCACCTACAAAGCATTTCAAAATTACATTCTTTGACTGTAAAAAAAGGAATTGAAAAAACTCGAATATAATTTATTTTTCTATTTCTTTTTGAGAGTTTTGCTAATTGCTATCGTCTATGAACGATGTCTGATGTTTCTGTTTTTACAATTCTCCCCACCGTATCCACAAGCGTTTTTCGGGATGTGGTTCCAATTTTCATGTAACTTTTAAACGTTTTACCCAAAATTCTGTTTCCCTACGCTGCGATTTCGTGTTGTAACACAATGTGTTTTAATATTTCTGAGCTCCAAAATGTTTGATTACGAACATTGAGAACACATGATACCATAGAGAGACTACTTGCTTTTTTAAATGATATGACACGAATTATTCTCCAAGTGCTATTTTTCAAAATTCAGTCGTTTCACATTCGAATATCTAGGATAACTTGAAATATCTATTTTGGATTCAAATCTAACAGATTCATTACAGTTTGGAGAAATCCCCTCTACGTTATCTCAACTGAATCGTTCTACTACACCATAGAGTGAACGACTATTAGTACGACGCAATTAAGTTTTAGATTCACTAGAGTTTGGAGAAATCATCTCTAGGTTTTCTTAACTGAATCATTCTGCTACACCATAGAGTGAACGACTATTAGTACGACGCAATTAAGTTTTAGATTCACTAGAGTTTGGAGAAATCATCTGTAGGTTTTCTTAACTGAATCATTCTGCTACACCATAGAGTGAACGACTATTAGTACGACGCAATTAAGTTTTAGATTCACTAGAGTTTGGAGAAATCATCTGTAGGTTTTCTTAACTGAATCATTCTGCTACACCATAGAGTGAACGACTATTAGTACGACGCAATTAAGTTTTAGATTCACTAAAGTTTGGAGAAATCATCTCTAGGTTTTCTTAACTGAATCATTCTGCTACACCATAGTATTAACGACTATTAGTACGACGCAATTAAGTTTTAGATTCACTAGAGTTTGGAGAAATCATCTCTAGGTTTTCTTAACTGAATCATTCTGCTACACCATAGAGTGAACGACTATTAGTACGACGCAATTAAGTTTTAGATTCACTAGAGTTTGGAGAAATCATCTCTAGGTTTTCTTAACTGAATCATTCTGCTACACCATAGAGTGAACGACTATTAGTACGACGCAATTAAGTTTTAGATTCACTAGAGTTTGACGAAATCATCTCTAGGTTTTCTTAACTGAATCATTCTGCTACAATATAGAGTGAACGACTATTAGTACGACGCAATTAAGTTTTAGATTCACAAGAGTTTGGAGAAATCATCTCTAGGTTTTCTTAACTGAATCATTCTGCTACACCATAGAGTGAACAACTATTAGTACGACGCAATTAAGTTTTAGATTCACTAGAGTTTGGCGAAATCATCTCTAGGTTTTCTTAACTGAATCATTCTGCTACACCATAGAGTGAACGACTATTAGTACGACGCAATTAAGTTTTAGATTCACAAGAGTTTGGAGAAATCATCTCTAGGTTTTCTTAACTGAATCATTCTGCTACACCATAGAGTGAACGACTATTAGTACGACGCAATTAAGTTTTAGATTCACTAGAGTTTGGAGAAATCATCTCTAGGTTTTCTTAACTGAATCATTCTGCTACACCATAGAGTGAACGACTATTAGTACGACGCAATTAAGTTTTAGATTCACTAGAGTTTGGAGAAATCATCTCTAGGTTTTCTTAACTGAATCATTCTGCTACACCATAGAGTGAACGACTATTAGTACGACGCAATTAAGTTTTAGATTCACTAGAGTTTGGCGAAATCATCTCTAGGTTTTCTTAACTAAATCATTCTGCTACACCATAGAGTGAACGACTATTAGTACGACGCAATTAAGTTTTAGATTCACTAGAGTTTGGAGAAATCATCTCTAGGTTTTCTTAACTGAATCATTCTGCTACACCATAGAGTGAACGACTATTAGTACGACGCAATTAAGTTTTAGATTCACTAGAGTTTGGAGAAATCATCTCTAGGTTTTCTTAACTGAATCATTCTGCTACACCATAGAGTGAACGACTATTAGTACGACGCAATTAAGTTTTAGATTCACTAGAGTTTGGAGAAATCATCTCTAGGTTTTCTTAACTGAATCATTCTGCTACACCATAGAGTGAACGACTATTAGTACGACGCAATTAAGTTTTAGATTCACTAGAGTTTGGAGAAATCATCTCTAGGTTTTCTTAACTGAATCATTCTGCTACACCATAGAGTGAACGACTATTAGTACGACGCAATTAAGTTTTAGATTCACTACAGTTTGGAGAAATCATCTCTAAATTTTCTCAACTGAATCCTCTTGCTACATCATAGACTGAACAACTATTAGTACGATGCAATTAAGTTTTTGATTCACCACAGATTAGAGAAATCATCTCTAAGTTTTCTCAACTGAATCCTCTTGCTGCACCATAGACTGAACGATCACAGGTATGATGCAACTAAGTTTGAAAAGCAGCCTCCCAATGCGGTCATGAATAGGTATCCTCTGACTAAACTGTAAGCTATTGTATTATCTAAACGTATAAACACTCTATTTTATAAGTGTTCTTTTCGACGCCTGACTTCATTAATCTAAACATATCACCGAGATTATGTTTCCCAGAATGCGTTTCTTCGTCTAACTGATATATAACACATTTACTTTAACCTTTTTTGTAATTGTTCGATCTGATTCCACTTCTGCATTTTCTTGTCATTTTAGGTGCTCCAACCAGATACCTTATTTTCTGATTTATATCCTAAAGAACGTTGCATTTTGATATAGCTGTTTCGAAATTGTGTTGGAGGATCAATACGAACTTTCTCCAGTTTCGGAGATCCGCTGTGCCTTAGTCACTTTGCTGTTTAAAATTTAGCCGCTGTTGGTTGATTTATTTATTAACAGGGAGCTCCTGCTACTCATCTTCTGGAGGGGATTTACCCAGGACAAAGGAGGCAGTCTTCCATGTTTTCACAATGCTTATCCGAAGCTGATATGAAGTAAAACCTAATGACGCTGCGAATCTTAAAAATTCCAAGAGCTTTTAACCTGTTTTCATAGAAAAGGGAAACCTTCCTACGCATACCAAATGCGGAATAGATAAAATCCAATCTCCTCGTGAAAATTAAGAACAAGAGTTTTGCCACAACAAACGCATTACCGTTGCTGACACTTTTAAAAGGCTGGTGAAATTTTCTCTAATGAAATTCACTTGGATTTGAGTGATAATTATCTAAAATCCGCAGACGATCAAACTTTCCAAGCTCAATAGTATCAGCAGTCCTTCTGTATAAGTAGGAGTTGAAACAATGTAATTGTCTGATATTTGCCGTCATGTTATCTTTGACTTAAAAAGTGAGACACGTGTTCCCTTCCCCCGTATAATGTAACATAAGAAGGGCATGCTTGTGTAACATTTAAAACTATAACTTTAATGAAATTATTGGGTGCAGTTATGCTAGCGATTTCGTTCAAAATCACCCTATATGTGTACACACTTGCACATAGCACATATAGACTGAGTGGCCTCTTCATTATAACCACCTGACAGTTTTAAGCAAATGAGCTATGGCTGCACGCTGTTGCCGCCAAAAGGCGATGCTAGCATAAAAAGGGAAATCCTAGTGCTAGCGACAGTAGTAGTAATGTTTTTTGGGTGACCAGTTGGGTAAAAAATGCGATTTCACGGACTTTCAACGTGGGAGGATTGTAGGAGCTCGGAGCCATGGAGCGAGGATCACGGAAACCACCGCATTCGTGAAATGTTCCAAAGCAGCTGTTGTTAAAGTGTTTAAAGACTGGACTGTAAGCCAAAAAACTGGGTCTCGTAACACACAACAGAAGGGCAACAGTGCAGCAAATTACAGACTTTCTTAATCAAGGATCCCCTCCAATGATCTCTGCACGCACTGTTCGCCGTACACTGCATCGGATGGGATATGGCAGCCGAAGGCTTGCACGAACAAAATTGCTGTCTACAGTTAACAAGAGAAAACGTCTCCCGTTCTCATAGGAGCACAAGGATTGGACAGTCGATAATTGGAAACAAATTATGTGGTCCGATGAATCACGTTTTTAGTTGCATCATGCCGATGGCCAAAGTAGAATTTGGTGGAAACAGCACGAAAGCATGGACCGCAAATGCATTGCTACAATCCTTCAAGCTGGTAGAGGCAACGTTATGGTTTGGGGGATATTTTCCTGGCAAGCTTTGGATCCTTTAATTCGTGTTGATCAACGTCTGACTGGCACATCCTATCTAAACATCGTTGCGGACCAAGTGCATCCTGTCATGTGGATGGTTTATCCCAATGGCGATAGCTACTTTGAACAAAATTATGCGTAGAGCTCGTATTATACAGGATTGGTTTCAGAAACATATCGGTTTGAGTTACTTTGCTTAGGTGGCCCCCACAATCTCCAGATCTCAACCCATTTAAGAATTTGTGGGATGAAGTTGAACGAGCCATCATACAGCTGGATCTACAACCCTGCCATCTCACCCTCTTGGAAAGTGCTATTCATCAAGCATGGTGTCAGATTCCACAAACCACCTATCAACATCTCCTGGAGTCCATGCCACTAAGAATAGACGCAGTATTAAAAGCAAAAGGTGGCCCAACGAAGTACTGATTGGATGGTCATAATAAAGTTTCCACCCAGTGTATATATACAGAAGAACCGAAGGGCATGGGATAGCAGTATGCAACTTTTTAACTGGCTTTGCCGTCGCACAAAGACTTCGACGCACGCCAAGATTTTTATCAATTGCGAGGTGTAATGTCGGAATCAGGTTGAGCAACCGCCAGTAGTATTATGGCAAGCCGACGTGAATTAGTTATCAGAGCTTAAACGATACATGGTAGTGGGCGGCAGATGAATGAGACATCCAATTTCAGAAGTTCTGCGGTCATTAAAAATTCCTCGATCCACAGTGTCATGGGGTTTACCGAGAATACCTCTCGGAAGGTATTACCACCCACCTTGGGCAGTGCTTTGGCCGACCAAGGGTGCTGAATGACCTTGAACAGCGGCGTCAGACCAAGATTGTTCAGCTAACAGACAAGCGCTACTGGCTGAAATTACATCTACATGCAATGCAAAGGGTATTAGAGACATATTCAGCAGGTTAGTGCAGCGTAAGTTGGCGTCCATTGTGTATGGGAGAAATATACCCACCAGACTGCCTTTATTAACACAACGGCATCGGACGCAGCGCCTGACCTGGCTGGGCTCATGAACACGATACTTATCGATACTTATCGTGTTCATGAGCCCCATCCTGGCTCCAATTATAATTTTAGCCTGGAAGACTGGCAACATGTGGCGAGGTGCAATGAGTCACGCTACCAGTTGTTACGAGCTGATGGATGCATGACAATGCAGAACATAACAAATATATATACGATCGATGAAGAAACGGGTTTCTCTACGCCCAATTAATGTGGAAGACAACAAAAATAAAAAGGGAACACCGTTCATTAGGCGTAGAAAATAAGGGAATTAAAAGATGCTAGCTTTCACTACCTCCGGGTAGCTTCGCCAGGCATTTAGTAGTTAAAGATCGCAGAAGCAACTGGAACAAATGTATTTCTAAGAATATAATTAAATTCAAAATAAGTAAAACACTTGCACGATGTCACGGGTTGTTTGATCCCAGGGCCGGGTGGTCACGTGTAACTTCTAGAAGCCGGTGCCATATGAAATGAAGGCTCGTGGTTACATCTTTGTTACACACATTTCGTCGCGTGATGATCTCGATGGTTTCGCGAAGCGCAGTAGCTCTTGCGCTGACGTAAGGTGCTAGTTTCTTAAAATCTCCCCATCTGGGAACTGCCCTTTCAGATGCAACATCATGAACATGCTTATATGGACATGTGATTTTGATTGACTCCTTGATATAATTTACGAAGATTTATTCACAAGTACATTCCACTCAATATTAACAATTTAAATGTTACGAAATGTTTTTTTCAAATTATCATACCTGTATGCAGGAGCCTGAATAAGAGCTGGATATTTCTCTGTCGGCAACTGAATTGCCAGGCCAAAGTCGATTAACTTTATCTCCAGCGGTTTCGTTCTTCTGTTGACCAACATGATGTTATCTTGCTTGATGTCTGTATGGATAATTTTCATTTCCTGAAAGAGAAACATATATTTCTGTAAACATTGAAATACACATTTCATGGTGAATTAGAGCAATTTGTCCAGTAATAATTGCGATATTCTAACAACTTTTCAACACAGTGAAAAACACTACGATCATACAGTTTAAGAAAGGACTCCGTTGTTTATATGATTTGGGTGCTCTGGAATACCTGCGCATATTGGCATTTGTGCCACTCCTGCATGAAATGTTAGAGAACATTCGATATTTTAATTGAATTGGTGATATACACAGCAGAAGCTTTTCGTTTGCATGTGCATACTATCTGTAACCTACTAGACAAATCAAAAATTTCGAAATGTCATTGCACCTTCTTGTCCAAACTTCGGAAGTGAATTTTTGATGCAGCATAAAATCCAGGCACATACTGTATTGAAACAATGAACGTTACACTGAATTTGTTACTAATCTCAGAGTTTCAATTTTCAATTTCATCTCAGAGACTGTCTCTTCCACTGTGTGAACCGTGTCCTTATCCGCTATATGCATAATCCGAGCACTGGCCGGATAGTCTCGAGAGACACTTGTCGAGGATATGCGCTGCTCATCCTTGACAAGTGCAAACCGTGACTCATAACTGAAGACAACACGACGCCACTGGACACTATCCCACGTTGATAGTGCCCGATACCACTGCAACCGGTGCCGGCGATACTGCTGGTCAGTGGTTTGAAGTGGAGTGGCTTTCTCGAATGAAGTCCCCGTGCTGCAAATCAACTGGCAGCTGTCCTGATGGCAGCTTTCACAACTGTAGACGGCGCAACATGGCCACGGGTATTCGAAAGTGACGAATTCGGTTCTGTTTGAGCTGCTCTCACAATCGGTCAACCCTCGCGTTCTGTCATTGCCTTCGGCCGCCCACTGTGTCCGTGCCGCTGGGTTGTGCCCTTTTGGCACATTGGCAAAAACATCGTACGATTCCCACTTTCATCGGACCCAAATGCCTGGAGACACGGCAACTTGACAAATCGATCTGTCTCAGCACAATTATTCGTCATTTCTCAAATTCTCTCAACCACTGGTATTGTCGAGATATCCTTGGAGGTTAATGCAACCACAATCCGCTGTCATAACCGTCTCTGCATCAGACCTTTACTCTTGATACATCCTCCTCGATACGCGATTATGTTGCGCTGTGTCGGGGTGACAATCCCAGCACTAGTCGTTATTTTTTAGTTTTTTGGAAATTCTGCTCCTGATCACGTAGTGTCTCATCAGGAACGAGTGACTTTCTCGGGGTATTTCTTCTTTTTTTTTTCGGGGGGGGGGGAGACAAAGAACTTATAATGAAACGTACTGTTGATAAAGGATATTAGCGTTATTTCCATTTCCAAGGGTGAGAAGTATACATTTTCGAAAAAAAATGGAGATTAGTTGTTGATTAACTGTGTTTAATGGGAGCTTCGAAGTTCTTTTCTCAATTCCTCTCGCTACACTATTGGTCTTATTCCGATCTCAAACACATGAAAAAAATACGTGAATTGGACAAATAAATTTCGTGAGTGACGGTAAACTTGCGAGAATGGTATATGTTAAGTTAATTTCATGAACTAGGAGTTCCCATGTCAATGTTCCCCTAAATAAGAATAAGAACATTGCCTGCAAGACGTTTATAGCTGATTAAAAATCAGTATTTTCATGGCCGCCTCTGTAGCACAATGAAGCAAGCGCTAGCTTTTCACCACTCCTCCGACACAGGTCGCAGTTAGAATCCCGGTGTGTCATGAATGTTGTGCTTGTCTTACGACACTGTCTCTCTCCTTTCATTGGAGTCAGTAGCTATAAAGTATTGACGGACAAATCCTTATAGATCATTGTGCTGTTCATCCAAACAACAAAAAACTCTAAATAACAACAAAAACAACAAATCTTGGCGTATCTGTTGGCTCTTCAAGTTAAATATTAGGAGAGCCAAGAGATGCGCCAAATGTTTTTGTTGTTGTATCCACACCATTTTTCTGGCGGATCTGTTTGTTCTCCACACTGTTTCAGGCGTATCTGTCCGTTCTCCGCACTATGTTTCAGGTGTATCTGTTGGGTTTCCGCACTACGTTTCAAGCATATCTGTTGGTAATCCACACTAAGTTTCAGACGTATCTGGTGGTTCTCCTTACGATGTATCAGGCGTACCTCTTGGTTCTCCTTACGATGTATCAGGCGTACCTCTTGGTTCTCCTTACGATGTATCAGGCGTACCTCTTAGTTCTCCTTACGATGTATCAGGCGTACCTCTTGGTTCTCTACAGTATTTCTCAGACGTGTCTGTTGGGTTTCTGCACTCTATTACAAGAATATATCTCTGGCTCTCTCTATTACAGGTACTATTTTCGGTGAGTACACTCCCTTTCAGACATGCCTATTGGGCTTGCACGCTGTCTTTCAGGTGGGTCTGTTCGGCTTGGGCACTATTACAAGCATATCTTTTTATTCTACACGTGGGCTGCAAGTGTAGAGGCAATGTTTTTCCGTATCTAACGATTAAGGAGCGATATTTTTAATTCTACGAAAACATAATTACGTTTATCGTAACCCTGCTATAAACGCTCACGAAGTGACTAAGTAAAATTTAGTGAAACATAAATACCGTAAAGTGAGATTCCCATGCAGCATAGGACCTGCTTCGCCTATTTTATACTCTTCAGATAATATTAGGTAGTTTGAACGATAATACTGAACAACTGTGTGGAACATCCTGCAATTCTCGAGTAAGAATGAAATGGGTTTAATTTAGAATAAAAAAAATTCGGGCTGAATAGAAGTTAGATCTTGTGTCTGATTCAAAGAGAAAGGAAAAAGAACATAAGTTTATCAAAAAATATAAATTAAACGTGATATAAAAAGGCACGATATAAAAATTAATTGAAACTCAGGCTATATGAGTTTGTTTGAGTAAATCAAATACCATTAAACATTTTTTTCTTCCTGTAGACTTTCATTTTGCTGAATTATTAATTGAGTTCTTTTCAGATTCATAAACAACGAATAACTAGTGTTTTTATGGAAAATAAAATATTCTATCAAATAAATTTTACTATAAAAAATGTTCTTTAAGCAGAGGAGTTAGTATCATACCTTCAACTTAGCCAGGGCAGTCATTAGCTGTCTCATAATGCATTCGACATCAGACAGAAGTAGTGGTCCTTGATGCTTTATGTAATCACGTAGGCTCTGATCTAAAATTTCGAAGACGAAGAAACCAACATTCGAGATTACGAATGAATCAATTGATCTGACGATGTGTGCCTGCAAAAAGACAAAAAATTATAAGTTGCATATTGTTATCTAATTATTAATTTTTTTAAATGAACACACAGCATTATGAAAAAAGCACCCTGTTCTCGAATAGTTTGTTCATTACTATATCACCTGATAAATTTAATACAGCTTTATCGGGTTTTAATCATAATGAGAAGATCTGTACATAAACCATGGCTGTTTTCTCAAGTATACCGTAAATATACCAGCAGAAAAAATTACTTGGAAGTACGGCGTACTTATTATATGATGAATGTTTTGAAAAGCAAGTCGTTGCCAGGTATTTCGTAATAAGGCATTAACCTATGAACTCGATCTATTTTACCAAACCACGTTTATGGAGGAAAGAATCATGTTTCACTCCACATTAAGTTATTCCAATCTCATGCTCGTACCCATTGCGTAGCTGGCATTAAATTTTTGAAATGGAAAAATTAAAAGGAATAAGAAACATTTTAATGTTAAAAGACATAAACTTTTCTAAAAAAGTAATGTGATTAATAAGTTCAATATTTATTTTCGTGGCTACCCTGATAGTCAAGTGCCCCGATGTTCATATATCTGTCTAGCCGTGCGAGTAGGGTCAAGGTTCCAGTCTGCGCTAGCTTTCTGTCCTGCTAGGAACCAGGGGCCCCAAAATAGGACCGCTGAAACTCTTACAGTCCTCAGAACATGTCATAACGTTTATTAAATCCCGAAACATAAAAAAAGCATTGCCGTATAGTGTAAAGTAAAGTTTGCTTCACAGTTCAAACACTATTAATGAAACTCGAGCACAATCGAGTGAGGCATTTCAGTTGTCCAAGTCCAACGATGGCTCGTTCTTGTAGTTATACGACCAACCTATTGAGATACCTTGATCATGATGCCATCAGCAACAGTCATCATTTTCTTGATACGTGAGTTCATCTTCCTATCTACTCTGGTTATAACAAACATGCAGTTTTTCATCTTTCTTTTAGAATTTTGCAACCTCTGGGCGTCATTTTTTAAAGACTATTTAACCGGTGATCTTCCATTGTGTTTAAAAAGAAAAATATTTCATCCATGTATTAACCCCGTATTTCCTTATGGAAATGAAACGTGAAGTATCACAGAACGAAAATATGGAAAAATAAGAGTATCGGTAAGAAAGTTAGAGAGAAGTATGTTGGGAATAACAAGAAGAGGCAGAGAAATTTACTTATAAGAGAAAGAACAGGAATAATAGATATTATAAAAACAATAAAATAATCAAAGTGGAGATGGGCTGGACATGTTGGAAGACTGAAAGTTGGACACGATTAATAACAGAATGGCAACCGAGAAATGGAAAGAAACAAAGGGCGGGCCGGGAAACAAGATGAAGGGATGATCTTCAAAAAGTTAAAGGTTACAACGTAACACCAAATATCCGACTGAATAGATGTTAACTAAGGAAAAATGCGATGTAACTAATTGTACCGGATAACTCACTTTTAGGCTTTTACAAAGGTCAGACGAAACATACACAGAAGTCCAACTTACGTCAACATTTTTTCTGTCAAGCAACATCAGACGAAATCCAAAACATCTCAAGGGGGATACACTCGCCATTTCACATATCTTAATCAAGAGGTTGACATTCACACTGAGCAACAATCTAGCATCTCCACTCACAAAGCAGATGAGATCAGATCATATGTAGAGGATTTTAGAAAGAGAGTGTCTGACCCCAAGTCTTAAACAACCCTTAGAAATAGGACGCTGGGAGATTTGGGATAGAATGCCCGGTAGGAAAGTGACACGGAAGCGAGGTAGAAAGGGGGAGGAAGACGCCCTTATTTATTACCGGGGGACTAGTACCCGGGTTCCAACAGCTTTACGTGCCCATCCGATACACGGCGGATGTTTAGTGGGTCGAGCGTTTGTACCTGCCTGGGATCGAACCCGAGGTTTTCTCCGAGGTAGTCAGAAAGCTGCCCACTAGGCCATCCTCGGCCCACTCACTATACAACCTGTGCATCGTATTTTGATCTAACGTTCTTATCACATACATTCATACGTCACTTGTTCCGACCTCGATGTTGCCAACATCATTCTCGTTTGAGGGAAAACACATAACGTTAAGGTTTGAAAATATCTAAAAGAACGGACTCAAATTTACATAGAAAAAAACTCAAAAGGTAAGTTAAAATCGAATATGGGTTACAAGGTGGTAAATGGTGGACTGGGTCTAAGGATCCGTGAAGTTCGAAAAGATTGGGGGTGTCCTATACCTTGCAGTGAGTGCCAACAAATCAAGAAGAAAAAGAAGATGTCTCTCATCCATTGATGAGAACTGGAAGGATGCTTTGATTAAACATCTTTTTTAATCAGTTTATTTGTCGATAAAAAACTCATGTGTGTATGTATTCAGTTTCCTTTTAAATAGAAAGTGATGTACCAGGCCTTTCATAATAATTTATTCTAATTTCGTCAAAGAGCCAGAATAATCACAGAAATAGTTTCAATCACTTCATATTTTATTGTGGATGTTTTTAATTAACGACAGCTAATATTTATTGAAAATATTCTTAGCTGTCGTTAATTGTGTTGTCTGTGATTATTTTGCTTCTTTGACGAAATTAGAATAAATTATTATGAAATGCCGGGTACATACTTCATTTTCTATTTGAAAGGAAACAGAATACATACATACATGAATTTTTTATCAGCAAATAAATTTATTAAAAAAATATGTTTAATCAAAGCATCCTTCCAGTTCTCACGGATGGATGAGATACACCTTTTTCTTCTTAACCTGTTGGCACACTCTGCAAGGTATAGTCCTTCTCCAGTCTTTTCTAACTTCCCGGTCTATTTGAAATTCAGATAGCTGACCTCTATTTACGCGGTCATGAAACAGTCGAAAGTGCGATATTTATACGACCGTCAAATATTTTTGGGGACAAGTCTGACGTAGAATTGGTTTGAATGAAACAAATTTTCGATACCATTGCGGATACTCTATTAGGCATGTCAATTTTAAAACCTTACCGATCATGAAAATAATTACATGTCTCCTCAGGTAATTCTTTTAATTCCATAAATGGGTTGCAGTGGATAGGTGTATAATTTATTCTAGATAAATTTAAAATTACGGAATGCAATTTAGTGAAAATAAACTACAGTAGAACTCCAATTATCCGGAGTTACTCGGACCCCAGCCCATCCGGATATTCGGAAAACCCGGATAATTGTGTTGTCTTTTTACTCTAGGCTAAATATATATTTATTAATTAAAGTGAGGGAATTTAATTTTTTCGTTTATCGTATTTTATAACAACAAAGTTATACATTTTAAAAAGTATCTACTCTACGGCATTATCATTTTGTGTTACTTAAATGAACGAAAGAAACGGATAATATGAGTTCCGGATAACTGAAGTCCGGTTAATTGGACTTATAGTGTACATCGTTTCCTACTTTCAAAATAAAAAGAAATATTGCTCGATGATTTGTGCACCTATGGAGGAGTAACAGTAGAAGAGATCGCATGACCACATTATTTCAACGCAGAACTGCCACCAGTATCACAGCGATTTGCAGATCCATAATTCAGAAATGTTCGTTAAATATAATTGGATTTATAAATAAGAAAGGATTGCAATTAGATGGGCATTTTTGTCTAAGGTAGAACAATGTATAACTAACGACGTATTATATGGCATAGACATTTAAGAAAATATTCTTTCTCAAAATGATTGCAAGAATTATCCAGGATTATTAAATTTCTGTTGAAGTCTTAGGAATTCCTGTGTTTTCTTGCGTTACAAATCGATCTTAAATACAAAACGGAGGATGATCAAATTTTCGTTTATCCAAATGAAACGTGGTGAGTGTCGTACTTCGCTCTTAGAGGCTTTGCGCTTAATCTTCTGGAACTGCGAGTCATGCAAAGTTCGAAACGGCTCTTTTTTTGTGGAAACACTGTCGTTAATTTGGTGACCTTAATAAACTTGTCCCTTTTAATAGAGAAAGAAAGACGATCTTAAAAAGAATTTCGGCTGTAAAGGGAGAATTCTGGAAAAAAGTGCCCTTTTAGGTTAGTTTCGTGTGGAACATGACATTGAAAATGGACTCTGTCTGATCCAAGTTGCTGCCACTTGGAGAATTGCGACTTGGTAAAGATATCCTTACACTAGGTAAAAATGTATTACACTTCCTGGAAAAGAACGTTTATATAATTAAATCTTAAAAAGAATTTCGGCTGTAGAGGGAGAATTCTGGAAAAAAGTGCCCTTTTAGGTTAGTTTCGTGTGGAACATGACATTGAAAATGGACTCTGTCTGATCCATGTTCCTGCCACTTGGAGAATTGCGACTTAGTAAAGATATCCTTACACTAGGTAAAAATGTATTACACTTCCTGGAAAAGAATGTTTTATAATTTGGAGGATCAAGAGCGTTAACTTTAAATACCTTAGTGACTTCCACCAATATTTTGGCAGCTTACGTTACAGAATTGAATTCAGATTGTACGAAATACCTAGATCGCAAAAAATTGATTACTATAAATTAATTATATTGATGATCAGAAAAATGCTTACTTCGTGCGCACTCGAGGAATCCAATTGGCGTAAGATATTCATTTCATTTAAATATTTTTCTTCACTTAACATGACAGCTTTCACAGCCACAATTTCATCGGTTCCTTGCTTCGAACATTTCCACACCTGCAAAGACAAATTCATATTATTACGCAAAATATTTCACTAGATGTAATCATCTCAATACAAAAAAAAACATTTTCGAGAATTGTGGTTTTTAATCCGCGAAAAATGCAAGCATTCATGCTACTACACATTCTGATGAAAATATAGACAACAAAAGAGAAAAGAAAAAAGTTGGTTGACGTTTAATTCAAAATACGTTGAAGAACCTAAACATTATGACCAAAGCGTCTTTATGCAAATTGAAGCAGCTGCATGTTAACGACCGTGCGTGTGAAGGTCACGCAACGGTTTAAATAACGCTTGATATTGAGGTCTGTTAATCAGCGGTATTCTCGTTTTTCAGATGGGAAATGCAGAGGATTTGATCGAGTTTGACAAACGTCAAATTGTAACCGCCAAACGAGTGAGTGAGATCATCTCCAAGACGGAAAGACTTGTAAGTGCTCATAATGAGCCACGGTTACTACCTTCAGAAAAACGTCCTGTGAGGAAAAAAACCACGAAAATCGGTTAGTACCTTCAGAAAATAGTACGGCGAGGGGAAAAACCATGGAGAGTGGTTATTACCTTCAGAAAGTCGTTCATTGACGGAAAAGCAACGAAGACCCACGAAAAAGGCTAGTATCTCCACAAAGTAGTCCGGTAGGGGTAAAAACCCACGAAGTGACGGCATTGTGTGTTTCGACCTCACATCGATGCTAGAAGTGAGCCTAGAATATCCCGTAGCTTCGGGAGCAGAAAGAAATGACACGGGGCCAAATCCGGCGAGTAAGGCGGGTGTCGAAGTGTAGTCATGCTGTTTCAGCCTAGCGTGTTGGTAACGCTCTGTAAGTTGCTGCACTCTCGTGATGGAGCAGGAAATCGCCCCTGCGCCACATTTCAGGTCATTTGAGGCGAATGTCCTCCCTAAGACGCTGCAGAACATCGCAGTAAAAGAGGGCGGTGAAGGTTTGGGCCTGGGGGACGAATTCATGGTGCACAACCCCACGAATGTGGAAGAACACGACGATCATGCTTTTGGTTGCGCTCCGGAGCTGCCGGGCCTTCTTCGGTCGTGGAAATGCCGGGCTCTTCCACTGCGACGACTGTTGTTTGTTCTCCGTGTCGTAACGGTAGACCCAAGTGTCCTCCATAGTGATGACCCACGACAGGAACGTTGCTTCATTCACCACATGCTGACAGAATTGACAGAGTTCGACATGGAGCGCCTTCTTTTTGGGGTTCAAAATTTTTGGGACAAACTTTTCAGCAATGCAGTGCATGTTCAATACCAACGACAGAATTTATTGCACTATTCTGTATGACACATTGACGATGGAAGCAATATCTTGAATGGTTCTCTGACGATCCTTATGCACCAGTTTCCTATATTTATCCACATTTTCGAGGGTTTTGCTCGTGGACAGTCGCCTAAACCTCTAGTCGCCTTTCATTGTCGTTCTGCCGCTCTTGAAGTGAATGTTCCACTCAAAACGCCTCGCATGACTCATTGCTTCATTACCATTAGCCTGCCGCAACATTTCATGCGTCTCCGTTCCCGATATGCCGACTGTGACGCAGAATGTGGTATTTGATCGCTGCTCTAGTTTCCAATTTATACCTAAATCGCAGCTGTGTTCTGCACGTGGTCACCACATATCCTGTAGCACAGCTCCCGATGTTCAGAGAGCAAAAGCCACTCTGCACAATGACTTATGAAAGTCACTGCTTGCGACCGTTATTCGCGCATCCGGGTATTGCCAGCTGTTGGCGCTCTACCTACCTAATCTCAGAACTTTTTGATCGCACTGCGTATGCATGATCATTAAAAAAAGTGCTAAAAGCGTTTCCAAGTTTCAGGAGTTGAATTAATTTCTCTTTTAAAGACTACAAATGTAATTGTTTCAAAGCTTTTTTTTCTTTAAAATCAGCAAATTTCTTTTCTTCAGTTTAACTTTTATAAGATACACTGCTGGACAATTGCTAAGGACGGATCATAAACGGCTATACAGCGCATAAAAAAGTAAGTGTGGTTGGATACCAAGTGAAATAAAATAATATCAGAATGCCAGGACATTACAAGAAAGACAATTTATTGTGCTCTGAAATCCAGAAGGCTTTGGAACGTGTTCAAGGGACAAACAGGCCATTTTGTGCAGAATACGTAAACGTGAAAAAATGCAATTACCGTCTGCAGGCGTTCCGGCGTAAGATGTCATTACGGGATATGGCCACCATGGAGGGCGATGCAAGATTCCACACGTCGTGTCATGCTTTGCACAACATTATCAAGCAGCTGTTGGGGTAATTTATCCCATTCCTCTGTCAGTGCACGGATGAGGGTGCCCTTGTTTATTGGAGGGCATTGGCGACCAGCAAGACTCCTCCCCAAAGCATCCCACACATTTTCAATGGGATTCAGATCTGGAGAACGTGCTGGCCATACGAGGCGTTGAATATCCTCGCTCTCAAGACACTCCTGGACAGCGACTGTTCGATGACATGTTGCGTTGTCGTCCATGAAAATGAATCTATCACCGACAGCACCACGGAACATGCGAACATGAGGTAGCAGAACAACATTAATGTATCGTTGGCCAGTCATAGTCCCCGTTGGAAGCACATAGAGGGACGTACGGCCATTGATCATGATGCCAGCTCATACCATGACACTACATGTCGGATATCGGTCCCTTTCCTGTATGTTCGCTGGACAATATGCAGTACCACTATCACGCCAGATCAGTTGTCGTTGACAATCAGACGATAGACGGTATCTACTCTCATCTGAGAAGAGGACAGCAGACCAGTCGTTATCAGTCCAATTGCGATGTTGATGGCACCATTGCAAACGGGCGGTACGGTGACGTCTGGACAACGGGATGCACACAACAGGACGGCGGGTGTATAGTCCTCCTTCATGCAAACGTCTGGCGACAGTTTTTCGGGAGATCCGCTTGCCAGTAGCAGCCATAAACTGATTTGCTACCTCACTAGCTGTGCTGCGCCGGTGTCTTTTTGTTGATAGCACTATGTACCGATCTTCTGAAGGTGTCGTACTGCGAAAACGACCTCCCCCGTGACGTTTGCTACACTCTCCATTTGTTTGAAATGATTTCCAAAGCTTTGAAACAACACTGTGTCTGATGTCGAACTCCCTGGCAACATCTGTTATTTTTCGCCCTTCTTCGATCTTGCCAATAATACGGCCACGCGTAAAATCATGTAGGTGATGTCGGGAAGACATACTGAAAATTGCAAGTTCGTCAATTGATTATTTCTCTTTCAACTTTGCGTTTGAACAACAACGGTCAATACGCGTCAAATCCTTTATATCTCTTATAAGCGCTATGACGTCACGAACAAGTTCGGCAATCCAAAATTTGCATACGCACAACACGTCTTACTGTATCCCGCACTTATGCTAATTTCCACATTTTCCTGCCTTCAATTTTATGGTTGCTATCGTCGCTATTGTTATCCGTCCTTAGCAATTGTCCGGCAGTGTATTTCTCAAAGATTTATAGACTTGCATGTGGAGCATTTGCTCATTTGACACCACAGGCAAGTGAATGAATATTACTATTTCCCACGATTGTGAAACTCGGTGAATTGGCATTTCAACGGCCAACAAATGGTGTCTCTCAGCTGGTACGCAAATAATATCGTACTTTGTGTTTTTCGCATCATCGCTTTTCACTAAACTAAACTGTTTACCAGTTCTTGCCACGTACCTTATAGGTAGTGTATATTTTTCATCTTCAACTCATTGCCTTCCATTGACAATACAATGAGACCTATTTTATACGTGATAAGATACTTTCACAATTCGTAGTGAGTATATCAATTATTTACAACTCGGAGCGCTGGTCAAGCACTCGTCTTGTGTTTGATCGGAATCTGATTCAGAACTTGTTCATCATTCGGGTTTAAGAAACGTTTGAAATCAATTTGTTTAGCTGGATCCCATTTTTCTGATATAAACAGGAGTTTTCCAATACTCACTGTACAAATGGATGTATCATACGCACAGACCGAAATCCACATGTGTCTGAAAATGTGCAAGAAACGCATGCGTTCTTCAATAATTCGTTTTCATTTCTTTTTGCCCACTGAGATACATATTTGAAAAAGACGAAATGCTTTAGTGCATGCATACCACGGATATGAATTATATGGCCTAAAATTATATATATATCATCATCATCATCATCATTGTCAACCATTATCAATCCACTGCTGGACGAAGGTCTCCCCAAGTTTCCTCCACAACGGTCTGTCTTGTGCCAGTCTCCTCCATGTCACTCCCGCATATTTACGAATTTCATCCACCCATCTCCCATGTGGTCTTTTTCTGGGTCTTTTCCTGTCCCTTGGAATCCAATCTAAAATTTCGGCTGTCCATCTATGGTCTGTCCTTCTGGCAGTATGTCCAGCCCATTGCCATTTCAGGGATTTAACTCTGATCATGATGTCTTCCACTCTCGTCATTTTTCGGATCCACGAGTTCCTCTTCTTATCTCTCCTGGTTATACCAAGCATGCACCTCTCCATGCTTCTTTGAGTTGTCTGCAGCCTTTGTATGTCTCTTTTAGTTAAGGTCCACGTCTCTGCACCATACGTAAGCACTGGAAGGATGCATTGATCAAACACTTTTCTTTTAAGACATAATGGCATATTGCTCTTGAAAATTATGCTGTTTCTTCCAAAAGCTCTCCAGGCAAGTTTTGTACGCCGATTAATTTCTTCATCAATGTGACCCTCACTTGATATCTGCTGTCCAAGATAAACATATGTATCTGTTATCTCCAGTTTTTCTCCATCAATCGATAAATCTTCATTTCTTGTAAAAGCATTGAACATCACTTTTGTCTTCTGAAAGTTCATTTTTAATCCCACTTCTTTACTCTTGTCAGCAAGTTCCTGGATCATACTCTGCAGCTCTGATGGGGTAGTTGCAAAAATGACTACGTCATCAGCAAAACGAAGGTGGGTTAGATAATCTCCATTAATCTTTATCCCTTTGTTTTCCCAGTTCAGTGATTGAAAGACATTTTCCAATGTGGCATTAAAGAGCTTCGGAGATATGGTGTCACCTTGTCTCACTCCCTTTCCAATTTTTATGTGTGTTGTATTTTCAAACAGCCGAATCTTTGCACTTGCATTTTCATAGATGTTATTAATAATGTTAATGTATGCATCCTCAATACCGCAGGATTTCAGAGCCGTGGTAACTGCTGATGGTTTCACCGAATCAAAGGCTTTTTCATAATCGATAAAAGCCATGCACAATGGAAGTTCATATTCCCTCGCTCTTTCAATTAGTTCTCTCAGTACGTGGATATGATCTATTGTGCTGTAGCCACTCCTGAATCCAGCTTGTTCTCTCGGTTGAGCCATGTCCAGTGTTACCTTCAAGCGGTGTGAAAGAACTTTAGTGAGGATTTTATAAACCACTGATAGGAGGCTGATAGGTCTGTAGTTCCTGAGATCCTCAATGTCACCTTTTTTATGTAGCAGGATCAATGTAGCGTTGTTCCAATCCTCAGGAATCTTCCCTTCATTAAGGCATCGAGTGAAAATTTGGGCGAGTACTGTTTCAATTTCTCCACTTGCTTCTTGTATGATGTCTATAGTAATTCCATCTTCTCCTGGAGCTTTCCCCCGCTTCATGTTCTTGATTGCATGAGCAACTTCTGCTGGGAGGACTGGAAGAACTCTGGTACCTTTCATGATGTCTGGAGTACATGTATCATCCCTTTCATATAATTTGGAGTAGAAATCTTTCACTCTTGTCAAAATTTCGCCTCTATTTCTTGTTATAGAACCATCTTCTTTTCTCAGAGCCATAATCTGTTTTCTTCCCTTACTGAGATGTCCCTTTGCTATCTTAAGGCTCTGGTTGTTTTCAATTGCTTTCCTCACTAGCTCACAGTTGAATTTCCTTACGTCTTCAGTGATACTTTTTCGTGTTGTCTTGCATAGCTCTATATATTCCACTTTGGAAGTCACATCTTCTTTAGTTGTCCTCATCTCTCTTCTTTTTTGCATCAACATATATATATATATATATATATATGGGATGTAAGGTCAGGTGATGCGTAACATCACAGCCTCTCCTTGACGAATGTCAACCCCGCCTTCTCGTGGTGCATCCTGTTCCCACTAAAGGGGCTCTGACGACCGCCAATAGCGGTATAACTATACCATCGGGATCAGAGGAAATGCTATCCCACACTCACCAACCCGCTTGGCCAGCGTGGTGAGTTATGGCCAAACACCTCCAAAATGACTCTACAACTTAAATCTTGGCCCTCAGTCTCCGGCAGCTGGAATGTACCTGGCCAAGGCAGCGGCCAGTGCGACATGGACCACATGGGAGATGGGTGGATGAAATTCGTTAATATGCGGGAGTGACATGGAGGAGACTGGCACAAGACAGACCGTTGTGGAGGAAACTTGGGGAGACCTTCGTCCAGCAGTGGATTGATAATGGTTGACAATGATGATGATGATGATATATATATATATATATATATATATATGGGATGTAAGGTCAGGTGATGCGTAACATCACAGCCTCTCCTTGACAAATGTCAACCCCGCCTTCTCGTGGTGCATCCTGTTCCCACTAAAGGGGCTCTGACGACCGCCAATAGCGGTATAACTATACCATCGGGATTAGAGGAAATTCTATCCCACACTCACCAACCCGCTTGGCCAGCGTGGTGAGTTATGGCCAAACCCCTCCAAAATGATTCCACAACTTAAATCTTGGCCCTCAGTCTCCGGCAGCTGGAATGTACCTGGCCAAGGCAGCGGCCAGTGCGACATGAAGGCAGAGGGTGCTAAGAATCCCCGGAGGACCGGACTAGGCTGCCATCTGATGCTGACCTTGGCTACTTACAATGGACGCTCCCTATCTTCTGATTCAAGGCTTCTTGAATTGGAAGAGGAACTACAAAGGATCAAGTGGGACATCGTGGGGCTAAGTGAGGAAAGGAGAAAAGGAGAAGATCTCATCGAACTGAAAAGTGGACATCTCTTCTACTATCGTGGGACAGATACTGGCAGAACTAGTGGTGTTGGATTTATAATAAACAAGAAATTGAAGGATAAAGTTGTAGAAGTTGAAAGTTCCTCTGACAGAGCTGCACGACTTGTTATCCAACTCTCGAAAGATACCAGGCTCAGATTATTCAAAGTTATGCACCCACCACAAGTCATCCTGAAGAAGAAATTGAAGAATTTTATGAGGAAATTTGTCATCTAAATAATAAAGGTAAGCAGCACTTGAAAATAATTATGGGAGATTTCAATGCAAAAATAGGGCAACGGCAACAGAATGAAACTTCAGTAGGTAAATTCGGTCACGGCAACAGAAACCAGCGTGGAAATACTCTCGTTGAGTTTGCAGAGGCAGAAGGGTTTTTCATCTTGAACTCCTTCTTCAAGAAAAAGCCGCACAGGAAATGGACATGAAGACATCCAAATGGGACGACAAGTGAAATTGATTTTATTATGTGTAACAAAAAATTCGTCATAGAAGACTGCAGTGTGCTGAACAAGTTCAACACAGGTAGTGACCATAGATTGGTGAGATGTAAGATGCACCTCAACACTAAACTTGAACGTGGCAAGCTCATAAGGCAAACAAAATCTATTGACATAACCAACCTTAAAAAACACCATAATACCTTCAAGTTAGAACTGAAGAACAGGTTCTCTGCTTTAGAAGGCCTAACATCGGAAGAAGTGGACATCTCTGAAGTTAACAGAAAAGTAACCAAAGCTCTTATGGAAACAGCAACAAAATTAGCTGGGTCTAAGAACAAGTTGCATGTGAACAAATTATCAGGAAAAACCAAAATGTTGATGCAAAAAAGAAGAGAGATGAGGACAACTAAAGAAGATGTGACTTCCAAAGTGGAATATATAGAGCTATGCAAGACAGTAAGAAAAAGTATCACTGAAGACGTAAGAAAATTCAACTGTGAACTAGTGAGGAAAGCAATTGAAAACAACCAAAGCCTAAAGATAGCAAAGGGACATCTCAGTAAGGGAAGAAAACAGATTATGGCACTGAGAAAAGAAGATGGTTCTGTAACAAGAAATAGAGGCGAAATTTTGAAAAGAGTGAAAGATTTCTACTCCAAATTATATGAAAGGATATATGCACTCCAGACATCATGATATATGCACTCCAGACATCATGATATATGCACTCCAGACATCATGATATATGCACTCCAGACATCATGAAAGATACCAGTACCAGAGTTCCTCCAGTCCTTCCAGCAGAAGTTGCACATGCAATCAAGAACATGAAGCGAGGAAAAGCTCCAGGAGAAGATGGAATTACTATAGACATCATACAAGAAGCAAGTGGAGAAATCGAAACAGTACTCGCCCAAATTTTCACTCGATGCCTTAATGAAGGAAAGATTCCTGAGGATTGGAACACCGCTACAATGATCCTGCTACATAAGAAAGGTGACATTGAGGATCTCGGAAACTACAGACCTATCAGCCTCCTATCAGTAGTTTATAAAATCTTCACTAAAGTTCTTTCACACCGCTTGAAGGTAACACTGGACATGGCTCAACCGAGAGAACAAGCTGGATTCAGGAGTGGCTACAGCACAATAGATCATATCCACGTGCTGAGAGAACTAATTGAAAGAGCGAGGGAATATGAACTTCCATTGTGCATGGCTTTTATCGATTATGAAAAAGCCTTTGATTCGGTGAAACCATCAGCAGTTACAATGGCTCTGAAAACCTGCGGTATTGAAGATGCATACATTAATATTATTAATAACATCTATGAAAATGCAAGTGCAAAGATTCGGCTGTTTGAAAATACAATACACGTAAAAATTGGAAAGGGAGTGAGACAAGGCGACACCATATCTCCGAAGCTCTTTAATGCCACATTGGAGGGTGTTTTTCAGTCGCTGAGCTGGGAAAACAAGGGGATAAAGATTAATGGTGATTATCTAACCCACCTTCGTTTTGCTGATGACGTAGTCATTTTTGCAACTACCCCATCAGAGCTGCAGAGTATGATATAGGAACTTGCTGACAAGAGTAAAGAAGTGGGATTAAAAATGAACTTTCAGAAGACAAAAGTGATGTTCAATGCTTTTACAAGAAATGAAGATTTATCGATTGATGGAGAAAAGCTGGAGATAACAGACACGTATGTTTATCTTGGACAGCAGATATCAAGTGAGGGTCACATTTATGAAGAAATTAATCGGCGTACAAAACTTGCCTGGAGAGCTTTTGGAAGAAACAGCATAATTTTCAAGAGCAATATGCCATTATGTCTTAAAAGAAAAGTGTTTGATCAATGCATCCTTCCAGTGCTTACGTATGGTGCAGAGACGTGGACCTTAACTAAAAGAGACATGCAAAGGCTGCAGACAACTCAAAGCAGCATGGAGAGGTGCATGCTTGGTGTAACCAGGAGGGATAAGAAGAGGAACTCGTGGATCCGAAAAATGACAAGAGTGGAAGACATCATGATTAGAGTAAAATCCCTGAAATGGCAATGGGCTGGACATACTGCCAGAAGGACAGATAATCGATGGACAGCCGAAATTTTAGATTGGATTCCAAGGGACAGGAAAAGACCCAGAAGAAGACCACATGGGAGATGGGTGGATGAAATTCGAAAGTATGCAGGGGTGACATGGAGGAGACAGGCACAAGACAGACCGTTGTGGAGGAAACTTGGGGAGACCTTCGTCCAGCAGTGGATTGATAATGGTTGACAATGATAATGATGATGATGATATATATATATATATATATATATATATATATATATATATATATATGTATACATCATCATTGTCAACCATTATATATATATATATAATGGTTGACAATGATGATGATGATGATGATATATATATATATATATATATATACAGGGCGACTTTTTTTTTGGTCTATATATACATATATATATATATATATACATATATATATATATATATATATATATATATATATATATATAAATATATATATATATAGTAATAAAGTGAACCACAGATAAAATATAATCCTAATACAGAACCAAAAATGACACCCCTAAATTCCTGATTAGAGAAAATTTTCGAAAGACCAAAAAAAAAAAAAAAAAAAGATCCCCAAAGTAAAAAATAAATAAAGCCAGGAAAAACCTAAATTATAAGGAAACAAGGATATTTAAAATAATGCACCCCGGAACACAAGACCACTCATCAGGGAAAGACATCCAGTGCCCCGGGATAGTGGTTCAGGTTTCATGAGAGTGCCACATTTTGCAACAACTAGACATATATCTTAATAATTTTTGTAACAAATATATATCTCTCTTAGGCGCTCTGTCTTCCCTACCTGAACCCTTTGTAGAGCTTAAAGAACATAAAACAAATAGAAATTACTTGTAACTCCTAAGTGAACATATAACCTTAAATAGAATGGTGAAACGGGTAAACTCAAAAAACTCAAACTCAAGCTCCGCAAAACAGTAAAGTAAATACACCTGGCGGTTAAGGTCGGTAATCACTTTTTACGGTAAACTTTAATTCGATCAAAGTACTTTCCGAAAATAATGTAAAGATGTTATTACGTCATGGATCAAAGTTGGGACTGTTAGACCTCTCCGGGACGATTTGGGGAGATTTTACTTTTTTATTTTTTTCAGGGCGACTTTTTTTTTGGTCTTTGAAAATTTTCTCTTATCAGGAATTTAGGGGTGTTATTTTGGGTTCTGTATTAGGATTATAATTTACCTGTGGTTGACTTTATTACTATGCTGATTATGTTTGAAACCTGCAGCAGGGCGCGGTTTTGCAGAAATCGTATTACATTTGTTTGCAAGTTCCAGGTTTTTTAAGCTTTGTGATATATATATATATATCAGAGATCAGAGTTAAATCCCTGAAATGGCAATGGGCTGGACATACTGCCAGAAGGACAGACCATAGATGGACAGCCGAGATTTTAGATTGGATTCCAAGGGACAGGAAAAGACCCAGAAAAAGACCACATGGGAGATGGGTGGATGAAATTCGTAAATATGCGGGAGTGACATGGAGGAGACTGGCACAAGACAGACCGTTGTGGAGGAAACTTGGGGAGACCTTCGTCCAGCAGTGGATTGATAATGGTTGACAATGATGATGATGATGATATATATCATCATCATCATTGTCAACCATTATCAATCCATTGCTGGACGAATGTCTCCCCAAGTTTCCTCCACAACGGTCTGTCTTGTGCCAGTCTCCTCCATGTCACCCCTTGCATACTTTCGAATTTCATCCACCCATCTCCCATGTGGTCTTCTTCTGGGTCTTTTCCTGTCCCTTGGAATCCAATCTAAAATTTCGGCTGTCCATCGATGATCTGTCCTTCTGGCAGTATGTCCAGCCCATTGCCATTTCAGGGATTTAACTCTGATCATGATGTCTTTCACTCTTGTCATTTTTCGGATCCACGAGTTCCTCTTCTTATCTCTCCTGGTTACACCAAGCATGCACCTCTCCATGCCGCTTTGAGTTGTCTGCAGCCTTTGTATGTCTCTTTTAGTTAAGGTCCACGTCTCTGCACCATACGTAAGCACTTCAAGGATGCATTGATCAAACACTTTTCTTTTAAGACATAATGGCATATTGCTCTTGAAAATTATGCTGTTTCTTCCAAAAGCTCTCCAGGCAAGTTTTGTACGCCGATTAATTTCTTCATCAATGTGACCCTCACTTGATATCTGCTGTCCAAGATAAACGTACGTATCTGTTATCTCCAGCTTTTCTCGATCAATCGATAAATCTTCATTTCTTGTAAAAGCATTGAACATCACTTTTGTCTTCTGAAAGTTCATTTTTAATCCCACTTCTTTACTCTTGTCAGCAAGTTCCTGGATCATACTCTGCAGCTCTGATGGGGTAGTTGCAAAAATGACTACGTCATCAGCAAAACAAAGGTGGGTGAGATAATCTCCATTAATCTTTATCCCCTTGTTTTCCCAGCTCAGCGACTGAAAAACACCCTCCAATGTGGCATTAAAGAGCTTCGGAGATATGGTGTCGCCTTGTCTCACTCCCTTTCCAATTTTTACGTGTGTTGTATTTTCAAACAGCCGAATCTTTGCACTTGCATTTTCATAGATGTTATTAATATTATTAATGTATGCATCTTCAATACCGCAGGTTTTCAGAGCCATTGTAACTACTGATGGTTTCACCGATTCAAAGGCTTTTTCATAATCGATAAAAGCTATGCACAATGGAAGTTCATATTCCCTCGCTCTTTCAATTAGTTCTCTCAGCACGTGGATATGATCTATTGTGCTGTAGCCACTCCTGAATCCAGCTTGTTCTCTCGGTTGAGCCATGTCCAGTGTTACCTTCAAGCGGTGTGAAAGAACTTTAGTGAAGATTTTATAAACTACTGATAGGAGGCTGATAGGTCTGTAGTTTCCGTGATCCTCAATGTCACCTTTCTTATGTAGCAGGATCATTGTAGCGGTGTTCCAATCCTCAGGAATCTTTCCTTCATTAAGGCATCGAGTGAAAATTTGGGCGAGTACTGTTTCGATTTCTCCACTTGCTTCTTGTATGATGTCTATAGTAATTCCATCTTCTCCTGGAGCTTTTCCTCGCTTCATGTTCTTGATTGCATGTGCAACTTCTGCTGGAAGGACTGGAAGAACTCTGGTACTGGTATCTTTCCTGATGTCTGGAGTGCATGTATCATCCCTTTCATATAATTTGGAGTAGAAATCTTTCACTCTTTTCAAAATTTCGCCTCTATTTCTTGTTACAGAACCATCTTCTTTTCTCAGTGCCATAATCTGTTTTCTTTTCCTTACTGAGATGTCCCTTTGCTATCTTTAGGCTTTGGTTGTTTTCAATTGCTTTCCTCACTAGTTCACAGTTGAATTTTCTTACGTCTTCAGTGATACTTTTTCTTACTGTCTTGCATAGCTCTATATATTCCACTTTGGAAGTCACATCTTCTTTAGTTGTCCTCATCTCTCTTCTTTTTTGCATCAATATTTTCGTTTTTCCTGATAATTTGTTTACATGCAACTTGTTCTTAGACCATATATATATATATATATATATATATTTCAAAATCAAAACTGATATTCAGTGCTTTTCCAAGAAATGGAAATTTATCAGTTGATGGGATTAGCTAGAGATAACTGACACCCATAACTATTTTTACAACAGATATAAAGGAGGATGACATGGAGAAGGAATTAATCGGTGTATAAAACTTGGTTGGGGAGCTTTTGAAAAATAAACATTATAATTCTGTAGAGCAGTATGCCGTTTTGTCTTAAAACATTGAAAAAAGGAGTTTAATCAACGGTATCTTCCACTTCTTACGTACGAAGCAGAGATATATATATACCTTAACTAAAAAGACATACAAAGACATCAAGCATGCATTTTCCATGCTGTAAGGAGCATGGAAAATGCATGCTTGGTGTAACCAGGAAAGATAACAGGAAGAACTCGTGGATCGTTAAAATGAGAAGTATGAAAGAATCATGGTCACAGTAAAATCCCTGTTATGACAATGGAATACATATATTGACAAGGTGAAAATCCTAAATTTATGTGGCATCAGTAAATAAATAAACAGATCGCTCTTTTAACGTTCGAGAAACACATAGCAACCGAAAAATTATTTATAGCCACCGAAGTGGAATTGAACCACGGATCTCTCGATATCAAGCTGAAAACAATTTTTCGGTTGCTATGTGGTTCTGGAACGTGGAAAGAGCGATTAATTTATTTATTCATATACACTGATTGGCCACTTCATTATGACCATCTGATAATTTTAAGCAAATGAGCTATGGCTGCATGCTGTTGCCGCCAGAGGGTGAGGCAAGTATAAAAAGGGAGTCCTTAGTGCCTCCGACAGTAGTAGAAGTGATTTTCGGGTGACGAGTTGCGTAAAAAATGCGATTTGATGGACTTAAAACGTGGGGTGATTGTAGAAGCTCGGAGCCATGCAGCTAGTATCACCGAGACCGCCGCATTCGTGAAATGTTCCAGAGCAGCTGTTATTAAAAATTTAAAGACTGGAAAGTTAGCCAAAAAACTGGGTCTCTACGTGCAACGTGTGGTCGTCATCGACTAGTTACTACTCGGGCGAAACGGAGAGTGTCCAGACTGGTAACAGACAACAGCAGGGCAACAATGCAGCAAACTACAGACCATCTAAAATAAGGTTCTCCTCAAATGATCTCTGCAAGCACTGTTCGCCGTACACTGCATCGGATGGGATATGGCAGCCGAAGGCCTGTTCGAACAGCTTTGCTGTCTGCAGTTAACAAGAGAAAGGAGCACAAGCGTTGGACTGTCAATAATTGGAAACAAATTATATGGTCCGATGAATCACGTTTTCAGTTGCACCATGCAGATGACCGAGTGATAATTTGCCGGAAACAACGCGATGGCTACTTTCAACAAGATAATGCGTCCTGCTATAGTGCTCGTACTGTGCGGGATTGATTTCAGGAACATGCCGGTGAGTTTACTTTGCTTAGATGGCACCCACAATCTCCAGATCTCAATCCCATTGAGAATTTGTGGGATGAAGTTGAACAAGCCATCAGACAGCTGGATCCACAACCCTGCAATCTCACACTCCTGGAAAGTGCTATCATCAAACATGGTCTCAGATCCCACAAACCACATATCACCATCTCGTGGAGTCCATGCCACGAAGAATCGACGCAGTATTGAAGGCAAAAGGTGGCCCAACAAAGTACTGGGGGGTGGTCATAATAAATTGGCCATTCAGTGTATTGACAGATTAGCCGACTGCGGATGCACAGCTAAGATTTTAGACAGGATCCTAAGAGACCGGAAAAGACCCAGAATATCACGTGGGAGATAAGTGGATAAAATGCGAAAGTACGTCAGGGTGACATGGAGACTCACTCAAGACAGGCCTTATCAGAAGAAACTTGGGGAGACCTCCTTCCAGCAGTGGACTGGTTCGGGTGTGGCACAGTTGGTAGAGCTTGCGCTTTCCACGCAAACAGTCCTTGATTCGATCCCAGCGAGATTCAAACGGGCGATTTTCCGGTCTGTTGAGAACATTTACCCATCGCAGTGTTATAATTCAGGAGTTTCGTAAGAGGAAAAATTAAAAGTTTTTGCTTTGGGAAACTGCGGTTATCTTTGAATTTTGTTTTTTTCATGGCTACATTTGGGAAATTGCCGAACAAGATTCGGCAAGCCATCAGTTACGTCACGTAATTGCCGGCTGTCAATGCCGAGAAACTAGCGGACTACATTATGCTAGCCATCATTTATTGCATGTGCTTGCAGGGCCGGAGAAGGGCCACCTGTGGCAGCTTTTTCCAGTGATGGATAACTGATGGCCCTGTTGTGTTGTATGACCACTGATGGGGTTGCCAACTGTTGGCCAGCTTCCGGCCTTCTGTTGGCCGCCCGGACATTTTATTGACGCTTCGGAAGCGGCAACACAGCGCTGGGCCGTTGCTGGCAGTGCTGCCTGCCAACAATGACCCAGCAAGACAGTTTTTGATGGGTAACTATTACCATGATATAAATAAATGCGTATTATACAGTATAATGCCCTTGCGGCCCCTTATTATACCTTAAAAGTCAAATGCTGCCTCATATGCCAAAAGGTTGCCGACTCCTGCTTTAAGACATAATGAAAATTTTTTCTCGCAAATTCCCTCCAGCCAATTTTGCTTTCTCATTTACTTCCGAGTTAAACGACCACCATGAGCAACTTCATGGTCTATATAAGCAGTCGAGCGTCTCTTATTATGCTACACTGGCTCTAGGTGAGAGTAGGGTAAACTCACTTTCAATACGTCGCCGAAACTCGAACATGTATCCATTACGGAAAATCGGTCGGACTCAGAGCATAAGCTCCTGCGCCACCAAGACGGCCAATCAAGTTTTTTACACACCAGTTAATTTTCTCTTTCATATGACCTCGTTTTATACCTGTTGTCCAAACTAAATGTGGGAACTGGTTACTTCTCAGAACCCACATCAATAAACCTTCGGTTCCGAAATCAATTTTGTTTGCCGATTTGTACGGAAAACAAAATTTAAAAACAAGTAATTTGTTTGGTTTTTATACGCTAGCAGGGGCACTCTGGCTGTGTCAAATAAAATAATGTTCATTTATACGCTCGCAATGTGCAGGCTTATCATTATTTTGAAACAAAGTGCAACGTATTTAAATCGATGAATTCCATAAAAAACAATCGTCGTACGTAATAATTCCTGTTTGTCATTGCAGATTGAGCAGCAAACTAAGGAGTACTCATAGTACTGTACAGTAATTTCCAGATCGTTCGTTTCTCCTCATCCTGTAAACGTCTTTGTCCCTCCGGCTCAGTATCCATTGAGGTTCATAAAGAAACGTCGGGGAAAAAAACTCAAGAAAAATGCATCGGCAGTTCCATAAAAACTGAGAGTAAAATCACACAAAATGAAGAAATGTAGGTGCATAAAAATATAAATTTTTCTTTCTCAAAGTATCTTCTCTTGGATGATATGCAACGGTTCCATCGTTCAGACCACTTTTCAATGTACGTAGCGAAGGCATTTTGTGGACGCTGCTTTAGCTTCCCCTGTACAACTTGAATGTTGCACCACTGAACTTCTCCTTCATTGTTGGAAACAACCAGAAATCGCACCGGAAGAGGTCAGGATTGTAGGCAGACTGTGGAATGATTTCCACAGTGCATTTCGTTAGAAACTGTTGAACACAGGCAGCCACATAGTGGGGTGGGAGGGGGAGCATCCTGGTGTAGGGTCTACTTGTCCACTAGTTCCGGTCATTGCAGACGGTTCAAGACAAAAATGTAATACTCAGCATTGACAGTAAAATGTGGAGGACCGCTATGCTGATAGACGACACCTTTATGATCAAATCAAATTATCAACATCACCGTCAAAGCTGATTTGGGTTTGTGGACTTTTTTTGAAGGAGGCGAGCCTGTGTGTTTCCAGACACTCGTTTCACCCTTCGTAAGGGGGTCGAAATCGGTCCCGGACGATTCGTCCAACGACGATTGGTCCAATGCCGATTCGTCCAAAGGGACAATTGGTCCAATGTCGATTGTTCCAATGTCCGATTCGACCACTGGTACGATTGGTCCAATGCCGATTCGTTCAATGGTACGATTGGTCCAACGCCGGTTCGTCCAATGGTATCATCTTACCGACAGTAAACTGTGTTATTTTCCAGAAAGGAATACGGATTTAAATTTTTCTGCTCATTATATCCTTTTGAAAGATCATTTCCGTATATTTGGTAATTGTAAACATTTTACATAAACCTGGTAAAAGGCACTCAATGGAGCATTTCTCAGCTGCTTGCAAAGCACCTTTTCTCGCAAATTCCCTCCAGCCAATTTTGCTAAAATATTTTAAGTTAAAACCTAGATACTTGGTATTTGTGAACCTTTTATAAAACCTTACAAAAGGCACTCATTGTATCATTTCTCATGTCTTTACAAGGCACCTAGACCGCAGGCCTTTTCAGAAGATTTTAAGTTACAACCTAGATATTTGGTATTTGTAAACATTTTATAAAACCTAATAAAAGGCAATCATCGTATCATTTATGAGGCCTTTATACAAGGCGCCTAGGCCGCTGGACTTTTTAGAAGATTTTAAAATACAACCCAGATATTTGGTATTTGTAAACATTTGATAAAACCTTATTAAAGGCATTCAACGGATCATTTCTCAGCTCTCTACGAGGCACCTAGGCCGCGGGCCTTTTTAGAAGACTTTAAGTTACAACCTAGGTATTTGTTATTTGTAAATATGTTATAAAATCTAATAAAAGGTACTCATCGTATCATTTCTTAGCTCCTTACACGCACCTAGGCCTAGGCCTTTTAACACTTTTTATTCTACTGATATCATATTCTAACGTTTAAGTAAAGTTAAAAATACTAGCATAACATTAGTAAGTTTTCTTGATAGGTAAACGTTATGAATCTGACATCGGTATGATAAAAACTGTCAAAAAGGCATAGGTCTAGAGCCTGTGAATTAGTATTTCGTGCTTAAGTAAAAACGCAATATTAACTTGCTTTGATAGGTAAACGTTATGAATATGACATCGGTTGAATAATTTTTTTAAAAAGGTCAAGGCCTAGGGCCTATGAATTAATATTTCACGTTTAAGTAAAATCACAATATTATTAACTTGGTTTGATATGTGAACGTTATGAATCTGACATCAGTAGAATTAAAACTGTTAAAAAGGCCTAGGCCTAGTGCCTATGAATTAATATTTCGTGGTTAAGTAAAAGCGCAATATTATTAATTTGATTTCATATGTAAACGTTATGAATATGACATCGCTAGAATAAAAACTGTGAAAAGACCTTCTCCGAACCCGACCAGAACGTTTCTATTGGCCAGTTGGCGGAACCGCACTGCATGCTACAAACAGAAACGGAAAACTTGTATTTTATATTATTTCATACAAAAGAGAAACATTGAAGTTAATTGAACGGCTCGTACATCAGTAACTTCATACGGCAGCAAGAACAGTATAAAAAAATCTGTAACCACAATATTACGCATGAAATGTAACATTATTTTACATTCTTTGTACTACCGGCACTTTCGTATAACATCGGAGATAAAATCAGAACAGCTGAGATTTTTATAACACGAGTAGCACTTTGGACAGATACGACGGAATAGGACCAATCGTCCATTGGACGAATCGGCATTGGACCAATCGTACCTTTGGACCAATTGTCCATTGGACGAATCGACATTGGACCAATCGACGTTGGACGAATCGTACCAGACCCGGTCGAAATAGTAGACTCATGTTTCTTCTGCACTTATTACAGTGTTCAGAAAGTTTGAATGCTTTGCAATTATTTGTTTCCATTCATGACACACCTGAACTCTGGCTAACACTTCTTCTCTCGGCAAATGATGAGGTACCCATGCGGAACACACAGGATGTAGCAGTAATTTGTCATAGAACGCGGAATGCCTACGTTTTTTGAAATATTATGTCTTCATACATCTTTCTTCGATCTTCTTGTAGGGCTGCCCAAACAGTGTTAACAATAGACTCCGTAGCAACACTTTCACGTCGACCAGGCTTATGAGCGAGTTCTCTGCCGTCAAGCGGCCATTTTAGAAATCATGGTGCCATCTAAAAATCGTTGACTCACCCAAAGATTTATCTTTTTAAACTATTCTTATTAAATCAACTATTTCTGGAGCCCTTTTACCCAAACGATAGCAAACTTTTACCGCACAACGCCTTTCACTTCTTTACTATGAATCACTCACCTCCCTAGCTGTATGACGAAATGTAGGCATACCTTAAACAACTGCGCAATACGAACACCAGAATCGTCTGCCACGGCCAATGCCTATCGCCATAGATATTTCCTCAATTCATTTAGTCGTCTGCGTTGATATTTTTCCCTTTCGAACAGTTTCAAACTCATAAAATTTTCTCTCTGTTTTTCTAGAACGGTTTTCGTATGTCGTTAATAACAACAATGACAAATTATTAAATATAATGTTTGAAATAAAATTATTACTGAAAATTATGCATGCTTACCTGGCCGTAGCGTCCGCTTCCTATATTCTCAAGCACCTTGTATTTCTCTTCTGATGACTGGAGAATGGTGCCTAGGGCAAGAAATGTATTTTCCATTTCTTGTTCTGCAACCGCTTGATTGATTTTTGCCATCGTAAATCCAGATCCTAATGGGGAAAAGGTGTCTGTCTTCAATTGATCGTTCTCTTCTGTAGCAATACCAAGAGGGTCATCTTTTGGATAAAGAGCTTTTCTTGGCTGCCGAAAGCTTGCATTTTCCAGGCATTTTCTTCCAGCAGCTTTTCTGTCGGTATCCTAGGAAGGAAATGAATAGCACATAAATCAAAATATAGTAATAAGAAATTTTTAAAACAAAACTTTATGATACAAGGAAAAGCACTATTATCCTTGTATACAGTATTATAATAATGTAAAGGCTCCGCTGACAGAGTACTTTGGTTCAAGGGGAGGGAGTGGCAAGTCTTTTTTAAGCTCATTGTGACTTTCTAGCACATTCTGACAATTCCAATAATCCCTCCTTATTCATCGTTTTTGATGTAGGACTACGTCTAAGTTAGAGTATACTATGGGGTTACTTACGGCCACCCGACTGTGACAAAAATAGGTCCCAATCGAAAACATTATAGAGTTAAAAATGCGCGACGCACACTAATCGTGTTAGTATATTCGTAAAGAGCATGGAATCCATTTCGCGTATTACTATATACATCGTGTGCACGACGCTCCCCTCCTTCGCTCTGCGCGGGGGAGAAGGTGCAATATTTCTGGGTGTGCCGCCGCGTTTGACTCGGTCGATCTTAGCAACAGTGAGCGCAACACGACTGTGCGTGGTACCGTTTTAAAACTCTCGAGGAAATCTATTCAAACATATGAAGAACATTTCGCAGTGGTTTGATTTCAATTATTTAAAAAATTGTTTTCTTGTGAACCGGTGAACACATTTGACAATATCGCGGTTCATCTGGTCAGCCATGAATGCACAACGACTGTGCAAGGTATCGTTTTGACCCTTTTGAAGAGATCGATTCTAATACATGAAAAAAATATAGCAGTGGCATCAATTAAAATTTAAAAAAATGTTTTCCTTCAAACGGGTTAAAATTTTTGACAGTGCCGAGGAATTCTCAGAACGTGCTCACGCAAAAGTGGAGAAAATCAAAACGAGAGGCAAGAGCGAGGAATATAAGAAGCCTAAGAAGACCGAGCACTACGTTGGATAATTCGTGTATCTATCTGCCTTGTGTTCGCAATGTATCCAGCATTATTTGTAAAAAGTATGTAAGCTGCTTTTTATATCATACACTTGTGTTGGCAATAACAAATGAAATAAATGCTTTGAAACCCTACTCGACTAGCTCATTTCAGATCTGGAACTCGTAGTCCTACGTTTCTAACTGACGGCTCAATCAGAAGTGAGCCTACCTGTCTTTTTTCACCTGACAATAAACGGGATTCTACTTGCTTCGGAAATGGCAGCTGTAGAAGCGAAAGTAACCAAAGCTAAGCAACGACAGGAAAACTTTAGGATTTACTCAACACGGGCAAGTGAGAACTTTCACATCCGAGGACTTCTGAGATTTCGTTCTGGAGCTTTTTTTTTATTGAAGTTTTAACGACCACCATAAGCAACTCAATGGGCTATAAGCAGTCGCCCGTCCCTAATTTAGTGTTACTGGTTCCAGGGAAGGGAGAGAGCCAGTACCGTGAGACAAACACAACATCCATGCCTCACCGGGATTCGAACCCTGACCCCTATCGGACGAATGATCATAGGCCATCGCTTAGACCACTGCGCCACCGGGGCGGCTTCTGGAGTTTTATGAAAGCTGTATCAGACTCAAGCAAATGTAATTCTATAAAAAAAATACTAACAAATTATATTTCCAACGCATTGTAATTAAAACTAGTTCAGTGAAAACCACTCCTGATAGTAATTGGTCATGCAAATTAATTACTTAAAACGACAAATTAAAAAAAAAGTAATTTAAATTAGGTTATTAAACTTAGCTTTTCAACTACTTATTATTTAGCCAATGGCAATGCATGCGCTCTACCACTAATGTTTCATCAATTTTACTTTACAGATTTGCTATCTGAACAACTGCCCATTTCTGTTTTCAAGACAGTTGGACCGACGGCGTCACATCTTTCCAGTCTGTCAAGATTCGGTTGATTTGTATGCGGGTGACTAAATCTTTTGAGGGACCAGTAATGGAACACAGATTTAAAAGTTACTGAAGCTTCGCATCAGAATTTTGAATCTTTTTTTGTTTTTGATTGGAGGTTTAACGACCACCGTGAGCTACTCAATGAGCTATAAGCAGTCGCCTGTCCCTAATTTAGAGCCACTGGTTCCAGGGAAGGAAGAGAGCCAGTGCCGTAAGACAAACACAACATCCATGCCTCACCGGGATTCGAACCCGTGTCCCGTTCTGACGAATGATCAGAGGCCATCGCTTAGACCACTGCGCCACCTTTTTGAATCTTCAATTGATGATCTCTATGACAGGTTAACTCTGACTAAATCAGTCGTTCCTCATGTTTTTGACTTGTTGAAAACAAGAAATGAATGACTCGCCCACTGTGTCGCATCCATTCTCCAACTACACCGATAATCCATTTATTATGACCAACCCTAGCCTAGAGAAATGAGCGCTCGTGGAGACCGAACGTGGCACAAGTGAAGTTCACAGAGCAGTGTATGCTTATGCATATATAGCTGTGACAGCGGAGGGCATCAAAAGCACACGTGGCGTTTTCCGCGATTAGTTCGCTCATACTCTTCGGCGACATTCGCTGTGTTTCTTGCAGGAGTTGGTTCTATTTCATACGCAATTAGGTAAAATGAGCTGCCACAAACGTATTGTCGACGGAATGATGTGGAGAATCGTCGGTAGATTGGAGGTAGGGCAATCGCAAGTACAGGTTGCTACAGAGCTCAAAGAAACGCCAAGTGCGGTCTGCAATTTGTGGAAACAGTGTAAGGACACCGGATCCATATCGAGAACGCGTGGGCAAGGTCGTCCAAGAGGCAGGACGGCAAATGAAGTTCGTTATTTAGCACTTTCAGCGAGGCACCATAGAACTGCTACGGCTGCACAGCTATCTCGTGAGCTACATGCCGCCAATGTAGCCCGAGTTTCAAGGGTTACTGTTTCCCGAAGGCTTCATGAGAGAGGGCTTTTTGCCAGAAGATCCGTTTTTGCGTCCAGCTCTCAACTGCACACAAGAGAGCGTGTTTAGCATGGTGAGTCGCCATTCAGCCTGGACACTGATTCTCGACGTACCTTCATCTGGAGAGAATCTGTGACCCGATACCTTTCCTCCAGCATCCGAGAAAGGTACCGCTATTGCAGCGGTCAAGTGTAATGCTCTGGGCGATGATTTCTTGTGATATTGTAGGACCCATTATCCAAAAAGCACAAACGATGACAGCTGTGAGGTATCTGAACATCATTGCGGACCATGTTCACCCATTCATGACAACTGTGTTCCCTCCTAGTGGTGGCCATTACCAACAGGATAATGCGCCGTGCCAAACTTCCAGAATTGCCAAGAAGTGGTTCGAGGATATGGTAACTTTCTGTTAATGCCCTGACCTCCAGATTCACATTCCATGAACGCAAACCCGCATTTGTGGTACGACTTGGAAAAGCGGGTTCCCGCTGAATCACCGCCACCCCAAATGTACAAGAACTGGAGAACCTGATGTTGACATTATGGTACCAGATACCACAGGATACCTATCGCAACCTAACTGAATTGATGCTTCGCCGAGTGGCCGCTATTTTGCGGGCTAATGGGTATTCTACAGCTTATTAGGTCGATAGTCATAATGTAATTGCCAATCTGTGTGCGTATATCTTACTGAACTTTGTAACTTTCCCGTAAACAATGAAATTTGTGCGTAATTTATAAACAATTTTCCGTTTCTTTTCATGAGTTTGTTATTCGCCATTTGGCTGCGGTCATGTATTGTTTTTGCTGCGGTCATGTACTGTTAGCATGTCTTTTTTTAAAAAAAGGTAATGCTTATGTCACACCGTTTGTCATTCCATCCGTCCGTCTCTGGACATCATATTCGGCAACTATCAGTCCTATTTGGAAAACTATTTTTGAATTGGGAAGCTTGAAATGGCCTCCCCGGTTGCACCGTGGTCTAAGCGATGGCTTCTGATCATTCGTCGAGGTTCGAATCCCGATGAGGCGATATTGTGTTTCTTTTACGGGTCTGGCTCTCTCCATTTCATGGGATTATTAGTCTGAGTAGTAAATAAATGCAGAAATTACCGGATTTTTCTAATGATTTGGTGTTCGTCATTAGCACTGGCAAAACCGTTATTCAAAAAACCCACAGAAAACCAATGCACTGTAGATCAGCATAATACCCCCACACACCGGATATATCATGTAATAATAGGTTATTATATGAAATATCTTTATCATCACACCGCCCCTACTGAAAAATTTCCGATGAGGGAGAGGGAGGGTATTATGTTTCCTAAAGTCTTTTCCTGTCACGTACATGCTTCCATTATTAGAAAACATCCTGATGCTAGCCGATTTCGTTTGTGTATCTGCGTGCGGCAACGGGGGGGGGAGTGTTTACTCTTATAATTAACAACTTCACTATTTTTTTCTTGTAGTAATTTCATGTTTCTGAAAACGGTTTTAGAATAATCCTCTGCAGGTATAATGTTAGAAAATCCTATTCGAAATTAGACACGGCAAGGAGCCATTGTATTCCCTAGCATAAAAGGGAGGAATACTTTAACTTGATACAATTCCAGCTAAGAATTATTTACCACTATCAAACACAAAAGACATAGATCTGAACAAATGAGATAATGAACATACCTGTAACGTTTTCTCCATTTTGGGTCGTGGAAGCAATATGAACTCAGAAATCTTCAAACAATTAAGCTATAAGCACAGTTTTTGTAAATAAAGATATCCTTTAACGGAACACACGTCGTTTCACTCTAACTGACATAGGTGAAATGATGCCACCCAAAGATTGTAATGTTTGTCAGAGATCAAATGGCGATGCCACCCAATGATTGTTTATGGTATTACCTCGCCCCTTTCGTCCTGTGGGGCAAGTAGCGGTAAGGAGATTATGAAACCCGGCCTTTTAATACCATTGTAATGGGATTATCGACTGCACCCTTTATTCACCTGCACCTCCATGAAATTCCGGAATGGTAAATCTTAGACGGTCATTTGCTTCAAATGTAGGTATAATGGCACTAACAGAATGTAAGTTCTTTGCCCACCTTTGATACTTTATTCTATGGGTTTATTTAATTCCAGCAATCCAAATTGCTTTGTACAGCCACCACATTGGGATTATCTGCTATTGGGCAAAGCAAATCTGATAAATAGAAAAGGACACCGCAAATTATATAATTTATCAGTGTAATGAACACCGATTAATGTTGAAAATAATTAATTAATAATGTTGTAATTAATAAATGTTTTCCCCTCGTTCTTATATGTAATGTTGTAATTAATTATTATTTTTAATTAATTAATACTAACTTTTAATCCGAAGTATGGAATTTAAAGCAAAATAAATCACCTGTTTAACATATCGCTGCCTTTCAAAAATTTATTAAAAACCGCGAAAATCATCAAAGTCATTACAGGATTTCAGTTCGTGTGTCATAATATATATTAAAAAATCCAGGTCGATTTTGGACAAGACCACGTATCGGAAACAGTCATAAGAAGTGAATAAAGAAGAACAAATAATCTCAAAGACTGGATCTCCATTCTTGCTTTCTAATGCGAAAAGAATTTCTGAAATCGCAGCAGCGGCTGAAGATATATGCTTTTATGGTGATGATACTATAAACACAATCTTTTGTTTGAAAGGACTTGCTGCGAAGAGCAACTTCTTTATTCTGTTTCATCTTTTAATGAGCAGAAAATCCTAACTTTCAATGTTATTCATTATTAAAATATATCTATCGGTTTTGTCCTATATTAGCACCTATTTTTCTCATAATATACAGTGGAGTCACATTATGGTGACCACCTCCTACTTTTGATATCAATAGCGCGAAACCAGTGAAAGAAGGAACGTGTGGTGAGCTGGCTCTGAGGGTGTATAAATTGTCCTGTAGGCATTCTGAAAACATATCACTCGTTGCTGTCATGGATAAAAGGAGAGAAATTACGGTATGAAGTGGCATTTTTAAAAAACAACTTCGACCAATTTCAATAAGCTATTGCTTTTAAAAATTCCAATAACGCACTGAATTTTATTGAAACGGAACGTATCTTCTATATATGAAAGTAATTACTTTCGTATGATTGGATCTGTCCCAAAAGTATGATCAGAATTCAACAATTCTTAAAATCTCATGCAACACGTAAACAGTGGGCCAACGTTAACCCAATGTAATATAAGCAATCATAGATGCACTTTAGACTACTCTGTGTTTACATACACATTTGGCACATAATGGGTTTCAAATTTCGCGTTTTCCAAATTTAGATACTCAGTGCGTTTTAGAGTGTTTGGAATTAGGGTGAATACATTGATGTGCTATTGTCCAGGTTAAGTTACATGCCATGAAATCAAGGTTATGTGGGAAAACAAAATTGCGTTTCTTGAAAAAAAATTAACTTCGTATGCTACGTATAGAATTTACCAAATGTAAGACGTATCAGTTAATGAGAAATATGAGTGAAAAAACTAAAATATTTTTTTCTAATGTAGGTCACATTTTAACACGGATAATTAGAAGAAAGGTGACACCAAATTTTCGGGTGTAATAAGTACCTCTTTTGAATCCGTTCTGAAGGGAACTAAATTTGTCATAGCATTTCAAAATAAATGTAACCGGTTTGGAAAACAATAAACCTGTTACCACAATAAAAGAAATATCCAGAAATAGAAACATCTGTTTGGTTCCACCAAAGGCTCATCTTACGAAAATTCACAAATGGCGCCTAAAAAGTTTCTCATAGCACACGAAAGATATCAGACAAAAAATGTTTTTCAAATAGAACATTTAAAAGGAGAAATATGTGAGGCAATGAGACATTATATAACTTTATGCTTTGTAGAGGAAGAATTTTGCTTAACGGAAAAGTTGAAAATAGGCGAAATATATACTGCATGAAAAACGCTATGCTAAGGTAAAGAACTCTTCAAATACCTCCACGGAAGTAAAATAGCAAGAAAAAGATTTCGACCTTTAAGCTAAGTACCGGAAAATCTGAACATTATTTAAAAATGATAATGCTCCACATTTCTAGATTAGCGAATGGCTTACAATTAAGAATACATTTCTCAATAGTAGTTTTAGAAGCAGCGATACAGCTGCAAACTAAAGTATAAAACACCTCCGATCGGCAGAACTGTGAACTAAAATATTCCTCAGATACTAGCCTAAAGTGTTCTGCAAGGTAAATGACATCCGGTGTTGAAATATTTTTTTTTCCAATTCGCACATGTAGAAGAAGAAATATTTGGAAAAACATACTAAGCATTTACACACACCAGCGGCGAAATTGTGCCTTATCTTGGGAAAAAACTATGCACACACCGTTTGCATACTTAGTTGTATCTGATGGGACAAATAATTTTTAAATCGGATTTTTAGTCCCTCAGACATTGCTGGAAACGTGAGCTTACCCCCTCTGGTGGCAGACTTGTGCGTTAAGAATACTTGAAAATTGTATGAGAAACGTTTCGCGACGTAAACGCACTCCAACAAAGAATGCATTTTTTCAAATCGAACTCTTAGAAGCAGAAATATAGGCAAAAACAACATACACATCTAAGCTCCCAGGCAAAAAAATTATGCGTTATTTGAAGAAATTATTCTTAAAAGGTTTTTCGTCGTGAGCTCCATCGATATACAGAAGACGTGTTTCAATCGAATTTCCAGCAGCTTACATTTTGCTACAAATACATCAGAAGCAGAAATAAGTCCTTACGCACCTGGTGGTCAAACGATTCTTAACGAATGCTAAAAATCATATGTAAAGCATTTTCCATCAGAAAGTGTATTTGAAACAGAAAGTTTTTCAAATCGCAGCTCTAGAAGTAGAAATATCGGGGGAAACGAAATTCACCCCCTAGCAAAAGGTCTATGAATTACTTCTAAATTTTGAAAATTTATATGAAACATTTCGCACTGGAAACCCTCTCCAACAGAGAACGAATTTTTCAAATCTGTGTCTTAGAAGCACAGATATCGAAAAAAATAAGATAAATATGTACTCCCCGTAACGGAGAGCATGCATTACTTTAACAACAAAGTATCCTTAAAATATTTATCGACGTGAGTGACATCGGTACAGGAACGTATTTTTTCATTCTGGATTTCAGAACTCAGATTTTGCTGTAAACACAACAGAAACAGAAATTAACACTTAATCCCCCTGGTGGCTAATCTGTTTTCTACCAAAAATTAGAAATTATGTGAAAAGGTTTCTTATCAGGAGCTATATCCGCTTCAGAAATAATTATTCATTTCGCAGTTTTAGAAGCAGAGATAACAGAGAACACGCAGTTTAGTTTAGTTTTACGCTTCCTGGTTGAAAATCTATGTGTAACGTGAAAAAGTGCTTATGACTGAAATAGTCTTCCATATAGCTGGAATTGAAAGGTAAAAGGTTTTTTTAATTGGACGTTTATAAACAAAAATATGGAAAAAAACGTATTTTTAATTCCATAGCATCTGAATTCATGCCGTCTAGCGGCAAAATTGTGCATCGTTAAAACTAAAGCAGAATAGAGAATCATTATTCGTACATTTCAAGCTTACCAACGCAAAAAGATATTTTTAAACAGGTCTATTAGTTCTAGAGCTGTGGTGTACACAGACGGACGGACAGGCAAACCGATTTCATAAGCAAGGTCGTTTTTACAAAAGACGTGCAGAAATGCAGTCTGAAAAAAAGAAATAAAATGTCAATGACAACAATCGCAATTGATACGATTTTTGCTTTCCCGCTTTCGTCTTTCGGATGTCATCCTTATGTTATATTTTCGCACTATCAGAAATCAGAAGAAAACAATACCTAGATTTAGAGTTTAATAAATAAAACATGCACCCAACGGGGATAATTTGATAACTCTGCTCTCTTTTTTCTACATACCAGTAAGCATAGACTCTTAGAACCCAAAAAGACCCATCGCCAGATTTGCTAATCTCTTCTGCATTTGAAATTCCCTACCCACCCGAAATCTCACTCCGGGGTTAGCCCCCTCCCTTTTGAGAGAGCGATAGTGGATAAATGGCATTTTATACAAAATGTCTGATATGGGGGAGATTACCCATATTTTGGATTAATGCTGATATTAAGAGATTTTTCTAATGATTCGACGTTGGACATTAGGATTAACAGAACAGTTGTTCAAAAACCCACATTAGTCAGCGTCATTTTCTTGTAGGACTTCCGTCCACAGGTAGTAGAGTTTAGGTCCCAGCCACCTACAGCGAGATCGCCTTTTGGGCAGGACACAGAAACGGAAGGAATGAGAGCAAGTCTAGCGACTTTGACAGAACAGTTTGTAGTGAGATTAGAGTACAGTAGATGGCGCCACCGTACAAGTACGATATTGCACATAGATGGGTGAGAGAATTTCAGGGAGGACATAGGAAAGGATACCCATTTAACCAGTGGGTCCAGCCTGGGGGCCGTCACTTTACGTGCTCGTCCGATGCACGGCGGATATTCAGCGATTGTTAGTAAAGCACGCCATCTCTGAAAGATCAGCCCAGGCTTGAACCTGGGGACCCAGCATCGATAGCCTGAAACACTAACCACTAAGCCATCCGCGTCAAAAACCCACAGAAAACAAGCACTCCTTATATCAGCATAATAACAGTGTACGTATGTTTCCTAAAATATTATCCTAATACGTACTTCGAGTTTAAGAAAACATTGTGCGTCTACCCGATTTAATTTGTATCTCTGCGTGCGGTAGGGGGAAGGGGTGGTGGGGAGGTTTACGGTTATTAACAACTTGACCATTTTTTCTCTTGTAGAACATTCATGTCTCCGAATATGGTTTCCGCTGCTGGATTTGTGGGATGAGTGGCCATTAAATGGGTCAAATACTGAGCTCTTACTTAGTAAAAGAACCTCACACACGGAAATATTATCAATGTAATAGCGGTACATAAATGCTATTTTGGTGGTGATATGCCTGTCAGGTATCTTAGGGAACAGCTAGAAACATGGGTAACAGTCTTAGTTACTGACGGAAATGTTTTTTAAACTTTTGTATTCTAAGTTAACGAAATACTTGAGTTACGCTATCTTAGATACTGCCATCGTCAAGCACAAAGAGATCTTGGTTACGGTCAAGACATGCACAACGGAATTCCAGAATCTTTGTTACATCTGGTAAGACAAGCACAACGGATTTCGTGAATTTTGGTTACAGCCGGTGAGAGAAGCACAACGGAATTCCAGAATGTTGATTACGACCAATAAGGCAAACACAACAGAATTCGAACCAGGACCATCTGGGACGAATAATTTGTAACCAGTTCTCTGGAAAACTCGGCCACTGAAGCGGCTGGTTACATTGCTGGTCCAGTTAACTTAGATCACGTGTGAGAATGTAACAGTTCAGACCTAGTCCAGGCTAGTACGGAATCATTTTTACACGAAACCCCACGACCCATTGATTCGCTCTCTCCCGTGGAATGTTATTTGGTTTCTATGTTTTCTTTAGATTTTAGTTTTTTTATATTTCATTATGCATTTCAGTAGGCATAAACATTTTAATTTTTCTTTTTCCGGGGAAAAAATTTTTTTCACAAATATTTCCATGTCAGTTTGAAACCGAATGCTTGCTATATACGACATTTATTCGTCTCTCTTTCCACTGCCTTAGACTTCGGATATAAAATATCCGAAGTTAAAAAGAGTGGAAAAACTGCCATGGTGATGATTCGACGAAAATTCTGTCGGATGGCCATATTATTCTGTACGGCCAGTGTAGAATCTATATCCTTTATCATTCCATTATGTTCACCACTGTCCTTATTTTGTTTCTTTCAAAGGAAGAGCTTGATCGCTATTCCCTCAGCTTCCTACTTGTAAGGCCACTTTCATATATGCGGTCAGAGGTGTAGCCATAGAGGTGGGGTCGTCCCCGAGGCCGTAGCCCCCCTTCAGTGGAATTTAATGCAATATATGTATATATGAAGCTTTCACCAATTAATCAAATCCATGGTCCCCCTTAAGAAATTTCCGGGTACGGCACAGTTAGCTTAGTCACACTCCTTTCGTAAAATCCTCTATATTCCCTAATTTTTATAAGTATGAACTCATAGCTTGTGAAGTGCAGATTTCCATAGCAATAACCTCAACAATTTATAATTTTCAACTTTTTTTATTTTGCACGTAGAAGTCCACGTGTATGAAAAGTAGTACACAAGAAAGCATTTGTGATTTTTCTCAGTTCGATGCAAGAAACAAGAATGAAATATATGTGTGCTCATGCAGTAAAAAATATGATACAGTTCAGCTGGAGATATTGTCACTTATCTTAGCATTTTTCACATCAAATGTATATTCTTATTCTGTTTCTTTCAAAACGCTCTCAAAAGGCGTAGAGTTTCGTATGATTTTACCTAACATGTTTCTCATGTTCTCAAAAGGCGTAGAGTTTCGTATGATTTTACCTAACTTGCGTTGTTGTGGCATCTGATTGGAACCTGTGCAATTTTTTTCAGGGATGTTAAGCATTTTTCTTATTGTTAACTTCTGTGGGAAAATACTTAAAATATAAAAATTATAAGGGAAAGCATGTGGTTTGAGAAAAAAATTGAGATTAAGATCCACAAGTTTGCAAACTCAGTTTGAAATGATTTCCCAAACATTTTCGTTTCATGTTAGAAACTATAAGGTAGGCATACTAATGCCAACATCGCACAGTGTAACATTTATCAAATGCGCACAATCAATAGATCATTATACACCCTGGGTTTTTGAATTTCACGTAATGTGTCTAAAGCGTAGATATTTAGCATTAACTGCGAATAAAATTTCAAGAATATAATAGATAACGCTTTCGAACATGATTTTCGCAAGGATGGAATATTTCTTCTGATTCTGAGAAAAATATATACGTCTCCCATCAGCGTATTCAGATTTACGAAACACAAACTCATGATCGGAACTCCTTGTATTTACGTCAACTATAGATGAACAACAATTAATTCATGTTTCAAATTCATAAATTCTTGAAATCTGAAAATTGATGTTCTCATAAATTTGAATGCTTTTACTTATAACATCTCTGGTGTTTGTCTCTTAACAATATTTCTTACCGAACTATAATATTTAAATATACACAACTTATGTATAACTCCATGGAGTTAATGTAAAACTGGCGACAGGAACGTTTAAACGAATTACATAGAGGGGAATTCTCAAAATTGCAGGAACATGCTGCACTTGGAAATGCCTTTCATGTCAGACCCGAAACAATAGTTCTCCGTAAGGGTTTAATTGAACAGTGAGAGTTGTACATATATTTGCAGAAAATTATTCATACAATACATATGTATTACCCTCGGAGGCAAAAAATATATATATATTTCGCAAAAAAAAAAAAAACCGGCTTGGCCTAATATTTTGCATTTTTCACTGCTTAAACAATACTACCCCTAAACTGCAGGTAACCGAGTGAAAAAAGCATTATTAAAAATAACCGTGAAAAAGTTATTGTGCACTTCACGTTTGCAGAAAATGTAGCACGCGTGTGTTTTATAATAATCCTTTGCAGGTATAATGTAAAAAAGTCGTCTTCGAAATTAGACACGGCAAGGAGACATCGCATTCTCTAGCGTAAAAGGAGGAATATTTTAACTTGATACAATTCCATGTAAGAATTATTTAACACTAGCAAGCACATAAGACAGACCTGAACAAATGAGAAAATGAACATACCTGTGATTTTTTCTCCATTTTGGGTCGTGGAAGCAATAGAACCCAAGAACTCTCCAAAAAGGTAAGGTACAAGCACAGGCTTTTAGACAATATGACCACTTTATGTAAGCTAAAAATATCCTTTACACCGAACACACGTCTTTTCACTCCAACTGACAGAGGTGAAATGATGTCACCCAAAGATTGTATGGTTTTTTAGAGATCAAAGGACGATGCCACCCAAAGGTAGTTTGTAGTATTACCTATCCCCTTTCTTCCTGTGGGGCAGTAGGGGAAAGCGGATTATGAAACCCCGCCTTTAAGTATCATTGTAAAGAGATTATCAACTGCACCCTTTCTCACCTGCATGAAATTCCGGAAAGATAACGGTTATTCGCTTTAAATTTAAGTAAAATGACAATACAGAAATGTAAATTCTTTGCCCAACTTTGATACCTTACTCTGTGGGTTTATTTAATTCCAGCAATCCAAATTTCTTTGCACAGCCACCAAATTGGGAATATCTGTTACGGGACAAAGCAAATCTGATAAATAGAAACTTACAACACAAACTACAGAATTCATCAGTGTAAAAAACACCGACTAATGTTGAAAATAATAATGCTGTAATTAATAAACTCTTTCTCCACGTTCTTAAATTTAACGTTGTAATTAATTATTATTTTTATTTTATTAATACTAGCTTTTGATCCAAAGTATAGAATTTGAAGCAAAATAAATCACGTGTTTAACATATCGCTGCCTTTCATAAATTTATTCAAAACCGCAAAACTCAGCAAAGTCATTATTACATGATTTCAGTTCATGTGTCATAATATAACAACAACAAAAGTACCGGTCGATTTACGACAAAGCCAAAAATTGGAAGCAGACTAAAAAAATGAATAAAGAAAGAGAAATAGGCTCAAAGATTGAATCTCCATTCTTGCTTTTTAATGCGAAAATAATTTCTGAAGTCGTAGCATCAGCTGAAGATGTATGCTATATACTGGCAGCTGTACACGGTAATACTATAAGCACAAACCTTTATTTGAAAGGACTTGCTGTAAAGAACAACTTCTTTATTGTTTCATCTTTTAGTGAGCAGAAACTCCTGACTTTTCATGTTATTCATCATTAAATAATAGCTATCGATTTTGTTCTTTATTAGCACATAGTGTTCTCATAATACACAGTGGAATCACATTATGGTGACAACCTCCTACTTTTGATATCACCAGCGCGAACGCAAAGGAAGAAGGCACGTGTCTTGAACGTGTTGTGAGCTGGCTTGGAGGGCATATAAGTTGTCCTGTAGACATTCTGAAAACATATCACTCGTTACCAGCATCCCCCAGGCCGCAATTGGAAAATACCTTAAATGGTCTAAAGCCGATCCTCGGATTGTACACTGGTGTGCAAAAATTAAGGACGAAGAAGAAAAATTAGCATAAAAACGGACCAAGCAGGAAGCACGGACCGAAAGACCACTCAGGAGATGCACTTGGGTCCGGTACGGTAGGGCATGCGCATATATGCAGCATGGCGTATGGTGGGGGAAGTGTCGTAAGGGCATAAAGCACACGAGCGGTGTGCGCAAAGTAATTCGGTGAAAGCTATTTCACGGTGTACATCGGTTTGAACGACGTCAAGTTGCTGCAACCGTGTGACACCGACAACAGGCAATCCAGTAGACAACATCTGGATTACTTTACCCGAGGTTGCGTCATTGGGAAGTGAAAGAAGGTCGTAGTGTGGCAGAAGAGTTCGGGATCACTGACAGCATCCTTTCACGAGCTTTGAGAGCATTTTAAACAACCGCAACAGCTGACAGAGAGTTTAGCAGTGGTCGTCCACGAGCAAAAACGGCGGCGGACGACCGGTATATTGTCTTACAGGCGAAAAGAGACAAACGGAAGACAGCGAGAGAAATCGCAAGGCACATTCATCGGACAACTGGAAGCCCGTTATCGCGTTTTACCGTGGTCAGGAGACAGCACAAAGGTGGTCTATTTGCACGACGACCAGTATGGTGTGTACCGTTAACGCCTGCTCACCGGAGACGGCGGTTTCTGTGGTACCAGGAACACAAGAATTGGACACATCAGCAATAGGGTCGAGTTCTCTTTACGGATGAGAGCCGATTTAGTCTGACGAGCGATTCTGGACGGATACACATCTGGAGAGAGCAGGGAACACGCAATCATACCTCCAACATCATCGAAAGGGACCGGTTTGGAGGTGGCGGAGTTCTCGTTTGAGGCCCTATCATGCTTGGTAGCCGTAAAGACCTCCACATCTTCCAAGGAGGTTCAGTCACTGGTGTCCGCTATTGCACCGAGGTTCTCCTGCCTCACGTGCGTCTGTTTAGAGGTGCTGTGGGTCCTGAGTTCCTCTTCATGGACGACAACGCTACACCTCATCGTACAGTGGCTGTCGCAGAGCGGTTGAAGAGTGAAGATATTCAACGCATGGATTGGCCCGCAAGGTCCCCGGACCTAAATCCAATCGAACACGTGTGGAACATCCTGGGGAGACGCCTGGCAGCACGTCACCAACCGCTAGAGACGATTCCACAGCTGCAATTGGCGCTAGAAGAGGAATGGGCCGCGATGCCTCAACAGCTCCTTGACAACCTAGTCCTCAGCATGGATAGACGTTGTAAATCCTGCAACGCAGTAAGGGGTGATCATATCTCATATTAAAGACTGGATTTTTCTTGGCCGCCGCCTGTCACATGGACGTTTCTGTCTTCTTTCCAGTTGTGCTCGAAGCTACCTTTTCAAAAAAGTGACTTTGGATTCCTTGTTTGGACGGTTTTACTCAGTTGTCCCATATTCTTACATCTTGGGGATCTTATGATATGATTTGAGTCGATGTGGAGCACTTCGGCACGGCGTTACATTCGAAAAACCGTCTCGTCCTTAATTTTTGCACGCCAGTGTGTATATACTACTCTGTTAACATCACCTGCGCCACCGTTAAGACTCCGGGTACGCTCATTTCTCTAGGCTGAGGTGGTCATAATGTAATGACTCATCGGAGTATATAAAGTAGTTAAAATTTTTATATAAAGATATATATATATATATATATATATACAGCAAATGGAAAACTTACCCCTCCAAGGTTCAATTTGCGCCCGCTCCTTCTGGCAATAAACCCTGAAAGGACCACTGTAGTTGTGAGTCCACGGGGAATAGTGCTTTACTCGCTGCAGGTGTCCATCACACACTGACGTTTTTGAAACCTAACACAGCACTGATCACTCTCATGTATGCTGGCTATGTGAGAATGCGTGTCCCAAATATCTGCAAAAAAAATTAAGCTGTTAATTAATTTCAACATATTTGCAGCTTAAAGTGTAACTTTATTGTAAATTTATGGAGACAACATTACATAATTTATACCGCGAACACATTAGTGCCACGAAGGTGTTCTAATGAGTTCGCGGTCCCCATTTAGTTGTTTGAACAGCTGCGGGGTTCGTGAACCATTAAACGGGTACCTCTGGTATATGTGATTTCTTATGTCAGTTAATCTTGACAGAGAGAGGGATGGTAGTACGTTTGACGAAAAGAAGATGAAATAAATAAATGATTGATGACAGGCTGCCGAATATTTGTTTTAAATTCGGTTGTTTTTATTGTTAGCTAGTAGTGTTGAAAACAAAAGATGGTCAGACGGAGGGATTGAGATTTTATGGTAAAGACAAACGAAATAAATGAACGAAACTAAAAAGACTAAGTTCTGATGTAAATTCGTTTTGAAATCAAATGCTACAAATATTTAAGAAACTGGGACGGAGAGACGGATGAAGAAACAAATTCGACGAGGAAAACATGTGATCGAATAATACCAGATTATTGAATTTGTCAATGCATAGAACATTAAGAAAGTGATAACTCGTTACTGTCTCATCCTTTCGGAACGCGGAACGATTCAGACTGTATACAAAATGCAAGGAATATTAGTCATGGGACCTTAGTGTTTACATGTGATCCTCCCGCCCCAAAATGTCCGGGTGGTAATTGCCAGTGCGCTACGAAAATGTTTAAATTTCTACTTATAAACAATTACAATTTACTCGGGTTACACGAAAATTTCTTTATATTTTAGAATAAGTAGAGGAAAGCCCCTCCCCTAACAGTGACGTAGGTAAAACCCTTAAATCTTGAGGTGAAATATCCGCCCAGGAGCTGCGACTCTACGTCGTTTATCGCATGTCATCCTTTTTGCCGAATTTATCTTATGAGGCCTAGGTTTTTCCTATCGAGTCACCTAGGCCAAATCTTTTAGCTTCCTTCTTTTAAGAGTTGTTTATGATCTCGGCTCAAACTCTCCCTTCCTAAAATCCTCTATATAAAATCTCAAGTCTGATCAGATCAGATCGTATGTAGAGGAAGCGAGTATCTGACCCAAGGTCTTAAACAACCCTGAGAAACAGGAAGCTGCGAGATTTGGGCTACAGCACCCGACACGATAGTCAGGTGGAAAGGGAAGGGGGAGACGCACTTTTGTATAACCGGAGGGGGTGTCAATACCTGGGGCACGACGGCTTAACATGCCCATCCGACGCACGGCGGATATTTAGTGGTTCGAGCGGTCGTTCCCGCTGGGATCGAACCTGAGATTTCTTCGTAGAAGTCACGAACGTTGACCACTAAACCACCCGCGGCACAAATCTAAGGGTGCCTTTACTAATTATAGAAAAGACCCAGATTTGCGTCCAGAGATAATACCTCGACATGTCATTCTTACTCTAAGCAGGGTTTCAGCAAGGTTGAACAGGCTTTCTTGAAATTCTAGCGCATAATACTTAAAACTTGTTCGTCCGTGGACTAGAAATTATTTTTACTTTATTTTGTTAGAGGAAGCCCTCATCCGCTCCCACATGCACAGTTTCAGAGTATCAAGTGTAGCCAAAGTCCTCCGGAAATACGTGGAGTTGCAGATTATAACGTCTTGAAATCTGCTTCTTTCATGAGAGGTATTTATTATTTGTATTTCATATTTTGCGTATTATTTCCCTATGTCGAAGAGATTTAGTCCCGAGCGATGTTCGCATAGAGAATTTGTGGAATTGTTTTACGAAAGCGTTGAAAAGCTCGGCGACATCAAAATTGTCCTACATCACATGTTACCGTTTGGGAGTTATACTCCTGATTTTATGGCATGTAACTTAACGTGTAAAATAGCACATCAATGTTTTCATCTCGTTCCAAACACTTTACAAAGCACTGAATATCGAAATTTGGAAAAGGCAAAATTTGAAACCCATTATGTGCCAAATGGGTATGTAAACACAGTAGTCTCAAGTGCATCTATGATTGCTTATATTACATTGGGTTAACGTCGGGCCACTGTTTATGTGTTGTATTAGATTTTAAGAATTGTTGAATTCTGATAATACTTTTGGGACAGAGAAGTATCCAATCTTTCGAAAATAATAACATTCGTATGTAGAAGAAAGGTTCCGTTTGAATAAAATTCAGTGCGTTATTTGAAGTTTGAAAAGAAATAGCTTACTGAAATTTGTCGAACTTGATTTTACAAAAATACCGCTTCGTACAGAAATACTTCTCGTTTTATCCATGACAGCAACGAGTAATATATTTTCAGAATCTCAGATCATATGTAGAGGATTTTAGGAAGGGAGTGTCTGACCCCAGATCTTAAACAACCCTTAGAAATAGGAAGCTAGGAGATTTGGGATAGAGTGCCCTATAGGAAAGTTAAACGGAAGCGAAGTAGAAAGGGCGAGGAAGACGCCCTTATTTATTACCGGGGTCGAGTACCCGGGGTCCGATGGCTTAACGTGCCCATCCGAAGCACGGCAGATATTTAGTGGATCGAGCGTTCGTACCTGCCTGGGATAGAACCTGAGGTCCTTTCCGAGGCAGTCATGAACGTTGCCCACTAGGCCATCCGCAGCCCATGTTTTCAGAATGCCTGCAGGACACCTTATGTACCCTCCAAGCAAGCTCACGACACGTGCCTTCTTTCATTGAGTACGCGCTGTTGATATCAAAAGTAGGAGGTGGTTACCATGATGTGACTCCACTGGGTATTATGAGAAAGCTAATAATGAACAAAATCCTTAGCTATATTTTAGCGATGAATAACATTAAAAGTCAGGATTTTCTGCTCATTAAAAGATGAAAGAGAATAATAAAGTTGCTCTACACAGCAAGTCCTTTCAAACCAAAGTTTGTGCTTATAATATCACCGTGTGCAGCTGCAAGTATATGGCATACATCTTCAGCTGCTACTACGATTTCAGAAATTCTTTTCGCATTAGAAAGCAAGAATGGGGATTCAGTATTTGAGCCTGTTTCTTCTTCTTTATTCCCTTCTTTGACTCTGTTTCCAACACTTGGCCTTGTTGAAATTCGACCCGATTTTTTTGTTATATTATGACACATGAACTGAATTCCCGTATTGGTTTTGATTATTTTCGCGGTTTTGAATAAATTTATGAAAGACAGCGATATGTTAAACAGGTGATTTAGTTTGCTTCGAATTCCATACTCTGGATCAAAAGTTAGTATTAATAAATTAAAAGAAGAATTAATTACGTCATTAAATTAAAGAACATGGAGAAAAAGTTTATTAAAAACAGCATTATTAATTAATTATTTTCAACATTAATCGGTGTTCTTTACTCTGATGAATTGTGTAAATTGCGGTGTCTTTTTCCATTTATCAGATTTGCTTTATCCAGCAGCAGATAATCACAACATGGTGGCTATCCAAAGAAGTTTGGAAACCTGGAATTAAATAAACCCACAGAAGAAGGTATGCAAGTAGGGCAAATAATGTACATTTCATAGTGCCATCCTATTTAAATTTATAGCAAATGACAGTCTAAGATTTCCATTTCCGGAATTTCATGCAGGTGCAGGTGAGAAAAGGGTGAAGCTGATAATCTCATTACAATGATATTTAAAGGCAGGGTTTCATGATCCCCTTTCCCTTACTTGACCCACAGGCAAGTAGGGGAAAGCATTACAATCTTACAATCTTTTTATCTTTTTACAATCTTTTGGTGGCATCATTTCACCTCTGTCAGTTGGAGTTAAAAGACGTGTTTTCGGTGTAAAGGATATTTTTATTTCATAAACTGGTCGTATATTTTAAAAGTTTGTGCTTGTAATTTTAATATTTGGAGATTGTTGAGGTCATATTGTATTCACGACATCAAATGGAGAAAAAAATCACAGGTATGTTCATTTTCTCATTTGTTCAGGTCTGTTATGTCTTTTGTGCTTGCTAGTGTTAAATGATTCTTACCTGGAATTGTATCAAGTTAAAAATATTCTACCCTTTTACGGTAAAGAATGCAATGTCTCCTTGCCGTGTCAAATTCCGAATAGGATTTTTTTATACTTTATACCAGCAGAGTATAATTCTGAAACACATGTATACTACATTTCGTACAAACGCGCGGTGCATATTGGCTTGTTCAAGATTACTCTTAATAATGCTTTTTGCATTCGGCTATCTGCAATTTAGGTGCAGGATTGTTTAAGCAGTGAAAGATGCAAACGGAATGATTCGAAATATTAGGCCAAACTATTTTTTTTGCGAAATAATTATTTTTGTTACCATCCAAGGGATATATTTATTGTGTCAAGAATTTTCTACAAATATATTTACAACTGTCACTGCTAAAATAAACCCTTACGAAGAACTATTGCTTCGGGTCTGAGTGGAAATGATTTCCAACTGCCACATTTTCTTGTATTTTGAGAATTTCCCTCTATGTAATTCATGTAAACGTTCCTATCGCCATTTTTACATTAATCCACGGAATTATACATACGTTGTGTGTATATTTGAATATCAGAGTTCGGTAGGAAATATTTTAAGAGACAAACACCAGAGAAGTTATCAGTAAAAGCATTCAAATTTATGAGTGCGTCAGTTTTCAGATTTTAAGAATTTTTGAAACATGAAATAATTGTTGTTCATCTATAGTTGACGTAATTAAGAGGGGATCCGATCACGAGTTTTTGTTTCGTAAACGTGAATACACTGAATATCAAAATTTTTAATCGAACCACATTTTTTAGCATAAAAGTATAATTTTATATTTTAAGCGTTTTCCCACAGAAGTTACCAATAAGAAAAATGTTTACGATCCGTGAAAAAAGAAACAGCAAAATGTCTGGATGCACGTTAGGTGAAGTCATACGAAACTCTAAGCCATCCGAATGCAGTCACAATAATAGGTACACAATTTTGATGTGAAAAACGGTAAAATAAGTTACAATATCTCCAGCTGAACTCTATCATATTAATGACAGAATGAGCATATAATTTGTTAGCACGTCTTTTGTAAAAAAGATCGTGCTTATGTTATCGGTTTGTCTGTCCGTCGGTCCGTCTGTACCCACGATATCTCTGTAACTATAAGTCCGATAAATTCTTTTTGCATTGGGAAGCATAAAATATGCGAATGACGATCCTTTATTTCGTTTTTTTTACGATGTACAATTTCGCCGCTAGAGGGCGTAAATGCAGATGATGTCGAATTGAAAAATACGTTTTATTCCACATATTTGCTTCTAAACATCCGATTGAAAAAATTATTTTATCATTCGAATCTATTTATGTCGAAGAGTATTTTGGATATAGTTACTTTTTTCAAATTAGGCCTAGATTTTCCCTTAGGAAGCGTAAAATTAAATTACATTTTTCCCAAAAACTCTTCTTCTAAAACTACGACTTAAAAAATGTTTTCTTCAGCGGTGAGTGTTCTTTACCAAAAAAAATGTCAAATTTTTTGTAAAGAATGCTTTTCCTACCAGGGGCGTAGGGGTTAATTTTTGCTTCTGATGTATTTGCCATAAAATCTGAGCTTCTAAAATATCGATTGAAAAATTCTTTCGTACAATGATAACACTCACATCGATAAATTGTTTTGCAATATTTTTTTCCTGAAATATTCCACAGTTTCTCCGCCATGGGGCGTAAATATACATCTTATTTTTGTCAATAACTGTACTTCTAGGAGTCTGATTTGAAAGATTCCTTCTTTGTTGGATAGTGTTTTCCATGTGACATGTGGCTCATATGATTTCAAAATTTTAAAGTAACTCATAGACATTGAGCTAGGGGGCGTAAATGTAAATTGCATTTCCCCTTTATATCTGCTTCTTAGTCTCCGATATGAAAAATTCTTTCTGCACCGCATAGAGCTCCTGATGGGAAATCGTTTGCACATAATTTCTAATTTTTGTAAAAAATGGTTTGGCCACCAGGTGGCGTAAGTCTTAATTTCCGCTTCTGATGTATTGGCAGCAAAATATGAGCTTCTAAAATCTTGATTGAAAAAAAAAGTCCTTTGTTGACCGATACTACTCATGTCGACAAGCCTTTTAGGAAAATTTTCTTCTTGAAATAATGCATGGTTTCTACTCCAGGGAGTGTAGATATGTATCTTATTTTTGTCAATATCTCTACTTCTAAGAGTCTGATTTCAAAAATTTCCTCTTTGTTGGACAATGTTTCCGATGCGAAATGCTTTTCCTATAAATTCAAAATTTACAAGTAAATCACAGAGTTTCCGCTAGGGGACGCAAAGGTAAATTGTTTTTTCTGCGTTATTTCTGCTCCTAAAGCTCCGATTTGAAAAATTCTTCCCGTATCGCATACAAGACCTGATGAAAAATATTTTCAAATAATTTCTAATGTTTGGTAAAGAATAGTTTAGCCACCAGGGGTTAAAAGTGTTAATTTCTGCTTCTGATGTATGTGTAGCAAAATCTGGGCTCCTGAATACTTTGAACTCGACTAATATTTTTTCTTGGGCCGATACCGCTTATATGGATAAACCTTTTAAGAATACTTTCTTTCTATAATAGTGCATGGTTTTCCCCCTGAGGACGTAAAGTCACATCTTGTTTTTGTCGATATCTCTGTTTCTAAGAGTTCGTAAGCTCGCGATTTCGTTTACAGCAATATCTGAGGGATGAGAAACCTGATTGAAAATCTTTCTTTCGTGAAATCTATTGTTTTCCATACCGGTTCCATTGACTTTGAATAGCTTTGATAAATTTAATTTGCACCAGAACGGATTCAAAAGACATGCTTATTACACCCGAAAATTCGGTGTCATCTTTCTTGTTTTTTATTTTGCATCGAGGAAAAAAAATCCTGAACGCTTTCTTGTTTAATTTTTGTACACGTGGGCTCCTACAAGCAAACAAAATTCAAATTGTAACGTTTTGAGGTTACACTTCATAAGCTGTTGGCCTCCACCTGTAAAAGCTAATGAATATAGATGATTTTACGGAAGGAGAGTGCCTGCGCTTGCTGTGTCCCAGCCAAAATATTGTTAAGGTTATACATGGATTTGGTTCTTTGGTGAAAGCTTTATATACACATTTATACTTTAAATTCGAACCCAATCCCTCTCAAGGGGGGGCTATTTCCGCACTCCAAGACAATTTCCTTGGCTACACTTCTGACCACATGCATTTATATAAAAGTGTCCTTACAAATAGGAAGCTGAAGGATCAGCGATGGGGCTCTTGGTATGAAAGAAACAGAATGAGGCCAATGGTGACCGCCATGGAAAGATAAAATACATAGATTCTACACTGGCCATGCAGAATATTATAGCTATCCCGCAGAACGTTCGTTGAATCATCAAAACGGCAGTTTTTTTTACTCCCATTGGCTTCGGATATAGAATATTCGAAGTCAAAGGGAATGGAAAGAGACAAATGAATGGTATATTTAGCAAACATTCGGTTTTAAAATGTCATGAAAATATTAGAGAAATAAATTTATTCCCTGGAAGAAAATTTATTTCCTTTATGCCGATTGAAAGTGCATAATGAAAGATAAAAAAATAAATAAAATATATAAACCAAATAAATATCCTTCCACGGGAGTGAGGGAATCAGTGGATCGCTATATGTTGTGGGGTTTGGTGTCAACAAATTTGTGCACTAGCCTGGATCAGGTCTGAACTGCTACATTCTCACACGTAATTTAAGTTGACTGCACAAGAAATGTAAGCAGCTGCTTCAGCGGCCGATTTTGCTGAGCAGTGGTTCCAAATTATTCGTCCGCAATGGTCCTGGCTCGAATTCGGTGGTGCTCTTCCGTAACCAAGACTCTCGAATTCCTTTCGGCTTTTCTCAATTGCCGTAACAAACATTCTCGAATTCAGTTGTGCTTATCTTACCGGCCGTAACCAATATTCTCGAAATCCATTTTGTCTTACCGGTCGTAAATAAGATTAAGTTGTGCTTGACGATGGCCGTAGCCAAGATGACGTAACTCAAGTATTTGGTAGGCGTAGAATGCGGACGTTAAAAATACATTTTCGTTAGCAACTGAGATTGTGGCCCTTGTTCCTAGCTGTTCCCTAAGCTAACTGACGGGCATATCAGCACCAAAATAGCCTTTATGTACCGCTAGTAAATTGAAAATGTTTCCGTGTGTGAGGTTCCTTTATTGAGCAAGAGCTCAGAATATAGCACATTTCAGGGCCACTTACCCCACAAATGCAGCGGCGGAAACAATTTTTGTAGGCATGAAATTTTCACTAAAGAACAAATAGTCAAGTTGTTAATTCTAACTGTAAACCTCCACCCCCACCCCTCCACCCCACACGCACAGACACAACAATGTTTTCTAATAATCGCACACCCCAAAATTAGGTAATCTCCTCCAAATCAGATATTTCCTATAAAATGCAATATGTACACCGTCCCTAGCTCAAAAGGGAGGGGCTATACCCTGCGGGAGATTTCCGGTTGGTAAGGAATTTCAGAGATTAGCAAATAGATTTCCAGTGGGTAGGGCAGAAGATATTTACAAATAAGGACGAGATGTCTTTTTGGGATTTAGGAATTTATGCTTACTGGTATGTGCAAAAAGAAATAGCAGAATTATCAAATTATCCCCCTCGGGTGCATGTTTCCGTTAATAAACTCCAATTTCAGGTATTGTTTTCTCCTGATTTCTGACAATCCAAAAACTTACCATAAGGACGACATCCGAAATTCGAAAGCGGGAAAGCAAAAATCGTATGAATCGCGATTGCTGTAATTGATAAACTGATTTTTTTAGCACGTCTTTTGTAAAAACGGTCGTGCTTATGGTATCGGTTTGTCCATCCGTCCATCACACCACAGCTTTGGGACTAACAGACCGATTTGAATAATTTTTTTTGCGTTGGGAAGCTTGAAATGTACGAATAATGTTTCTCTATTTTGCTTTATTTTTCGCGATGCACAATTCTGCTGCTAGATGGCATAAATTCAGATAATATCGATTTCAAAATACATTTTATTCCATATATTTGCTTCCAAACGTCCGATTAAAAAAGTATTTTACCTTTCAATTCTATTTATGTCGAAGACTATTTTAGGCATAATCACTTTTTCAAGTTACACATAGATTTTCAGCTAGGAATCGTAGAACTAAATTAAACGGCGTGTTCTCCAATATTTCTGCTTCTAAAACTGCGACATGAAAAATTCTTTCTGCAGCGGATATAGCTCCTGATGGGAAATTCTTTTCAAAAAATTTAAAAGTTTTATTAAAAAACGGTTTAGCCACCAAGGAGCTTAAGCGCTAATTTCTGTTTTTGTTGTGTTTGCAGCAAATTCTGAGTTCTAATATCCCGAATAAAAAAATTATTTCGTGGACCGATACAACTCATGTCGAAAAATCTTTGAAGAATACTTTTTAAAATAATGCCTGGTTTCTCCCCCACATGAGTATATATATATATAATTTTAATCGATATCACTGCTTCTAAAAGGCAGATTTGAAAAATTCCTTCTTTGTTGGATACCCACACAGTACAGAATATTTCGTATATGTTACAAATACGTAGCACTGAAACATTGAGACTTTTCAGGTACGTTGCGCAATGTAACAGCAATGTTTCAGAAACCTTACGGTTACGCCAAAATGTCCGCAAACGTTACATAACTTTGAAACATAACCGATACCGTACAGTGAAAGGTCTTTTTAACGTTAGCATACCAACTTCATGTTACTGTTACGTATTTGCAAGATATTTGTGACATCATCATATTACTGTTACATGATAATAGGGGTTTCTGTAAAACGGAAGCCGTCCACGTGCTGCCTCAAGGACGCATGTGGTCGATTCCTGGTCAATCATAACATCAGTTGTACCCATTTGTTTTCCAAGTGACCTTCACGAACATCTTTTGTCCGCCATTTTATCTTTGTGTTTAACCATAACATTTTTGTGTGACGTAGACCTGCAGAATACGTTTGGTTCGCCAATTTTTTTTTACCTCCTCTCATGCTCTTACCGATATCTTTTGTACGTCATATTGTTTTTCTCCATTAGGAAATTTTACAGTGTGACGTCACGACGCTAGGAAATTTTTTTTTCCAAGGAAATACAAATCTCGCGTGTTTCTAGGCAGATGCATTATCCCATTCGACCATAGGACGCCTCGCGCTTACAGCGTTCTGTAGAGAGAAAACCAGTGCTTTGCGAATACGTTATTCAATAGTAATGCCTCATTTTTTCCAAATATCATTTTATTTTTCCGTAGGATGACTTAAATTTTTTCATGATTAATCAAAGAAATGTACCTTTTATTGTATATCTTAATTTACTTTTTCTAAATACTTTGCGAATACGTTATTTAATAGAAATTCATTTTTTTCCATAGATCATTTTATTTCTCTGAGGATGACTTAAATTTCTTTATGATTAATCAACGAAATGTACCTTTTAATGTATATCTTAATCTATTTTTTTCTAAATGCTTTGCGATTACGTTATTTAATAGAAATACATTATTTTCCCCCCATAGATCATTTTATGTTTCTGTAGGATGACTTAAATTTCTTTATGATTAATCAACGAAATGTACCTTTTAATGCATATCTTATTCTATTTTTTTTTAAACTTGCGTAGTCGTTAAACTTCACAATATATGAACCTTTTTTTTACCTTTACAAACCTACAGCTACTTTTATTGACACTGTTTTTTTTTTCAGAACCAACAAACGTACTAAGATATTGTACACTGCCGTGCAAAACTTATGGAAAGACACTAGTGAACACTAACTAGCTAACTCCGGTACGGAGAAGTAGCCACCTGAGAACTAGCCACACGGAGTACTGGACACAATGGAATTTCAGTGCCATAAAATTGTTCTGCATAAACACACTTCGTGTGGCTATAATCCCCACTACTTGAGCAACTATTACTCATAAAATATTCTTTTTTAATATTTCATTTTCAGTAAGAAATGTAGACATTTCCATGATTTTCGGGACAGAGACAAAGCGGAGAACTGGCCACAAAAATTTTAAGGGGCCGTATAAAAATTGCGTTCCGGACTGCCCGCGGCTACGTCTCCCGAGACTGGTTACCTGACACACATAACATTTCACATAACTTTGTATTTACGATATTATTCAAGGATTATAAACTACAGCTAAACAAATTCTCTGCGGGTATGTGCAAAAGTAGGAACCTTATCTGGTGCTGTGTGCTTAAAACATAAAATATGAAATATAAATAATTTTTGGTCCGATCGGGAGATTTTCTGCGTTTACAAGCTTCAAATCAACAAATTATCTGAAGGCGTGTGCCTACCCAGGAAACCTATATATACAAAAAGTGTGGAATATAAGGAATTTCTCGTCCAATCGGGAGATTTCCAGCATTTACAACTAGAAATACTGTATGTTTTACATTTTAGGTTTTACCCCTCACCCCTCAGAGGTTTTGTGAGTCAGCATATGCCTCAGAGAAATTGTTGAGATGTTGGTTTTAAGTGCTGAAGATCCCCCGATCGGAACAGAAATGCATTATATTTATAGTTTTAGTGGAACCCCCCCCCCGACTGATTTCTGGAGGCAGCAAATGCCCACAGATAATTTGTTGACTTGTAGGTTGAAAATGCTGAAAATCTCCAAATCGGAACAGAAATTGTTTGCACTCTTGGTATTAACCCCCCCCCCCGACAGGTTTGCTGAGTAAGCACATGCCCTCAGAGAATTTGTTGAAAATTAGGTTGTAAATGCTGAAAATCTCCCGATCAGAACAGACATGCTTTCTATTTTTGGTGTTACCCCCTCCCCTCCCGACAGGTTGTCTTGAGGTAGCACATGCCCTCATATAATTTGTTGACTTGCGGGTTGTAAATGCTGAAAATCTTCCGATTGGACCAGAAATTCTTTATATTTTTTATATTTTGCACATTAGATATTACCCCCCCCCCCCCGACAGGTTTGCTGAGTAGGCACATGCCCTGATATAATGAGTCGAGTTATAGCTTGTAAATGCTGAAAATCTCCTGATCGGAACCGAAGTTCTTTGTATTTTATACTTTTGGTGTCACTTCCCACCCAGAATTTTTTTATATATTTTACACTTTTGGTATTACCCCCCCCCCCTCTCTCCCGAGACAGCATTCCTGGGGCAGCACATTCCCTCAGATAATTTATTCACTTGCAGGTAGTAAATGCTAAAAAATCTCCCGATCGTACCGGAATTCGTTATATTTTACACTTTTGGTATTAGCCCCCTCCGTCCTTGACAGTTTTCCGGAGTCAGCACATGCCATCAGCTAATTTGAAGATTTGTCGTTTCTAAACCTTGAAGTATTTTGTTGAGATGTAGATCCCAGATATTTTTATAAATAATTACATTAATAATCGAAATTAATAAAAGACGAAATTACGGAAACTTTATATGACTCAGATAACCAACCTCTGGGGGTCGTGGCCACGAAGCGGTCAAAAATGCAATTTTTATACTGCCCTTTAAAACATATGTGCCCAGTTCTCCCACACCCAGCTAACTGGAGTTGGGCAGTATCACCAAAAATTATCCCAGTAGCACATAGAAAGACAACGAGAGTGCGTCTTTTGTAAAAACAGATCGTGCTTATGTTATCGGTTTGGCCGTCCGTCACTCTGTAGACACCATGTCTCCGCAATTAATTAACCGATTTGAAAAATTATTTTTGCATTGGGAAGCTTGAAATATGCGACTGATGATCTTTCATTTCGTTTTTTTACGATGTACAATTTCACCTCTTGGGAATGGTGTTCCATAGGTGTTGGATATGTTGATGCTTATGAGCTGACCCTAGCGGTGAACGACTGAACTTTATTTTTTTTTCGAGAGATGGCAACATCAGAGTATATGCACAAATGGGTGGGTGATAGGAGATGGCTACAACTAAACGATGCTTATGTGCTGCGCCTAGGCGTGAGTGATGAAATTGTATCAATTCATATTCCGACCGACTACACCATATTTTTATTCGGAGAGATGGCAACATGTGAGTGGATGGGTTCGAATGGGGATGCTTAGGTGTTGGATATGTCGATGCATATGTGCTGCCTCTAGCGGGAAACGATATAACTTTGTTATATATTTTTATTTTGAAAGATAGCAACATGAGGGAAGATGCATAAAAGTATGGGTGAAAGAAGGTGATGGCCACAACCAAACGATGCTTATGTGCTGCCTTTAGCGGTGAACGACTTAACTTCATTAATTTTGATTCCCAGCGATTGCAACAGGTTTTCATCCGGAGACGTGGCAACATCTGAGTGGATGGGTGGGATGGCGATGCATATGTGTTGGATATGTCGATGCTCATGTGCTGCCCCTGGCGGTGAACAGTGAAACTTTATTTATTTTTATTCCGAGTGCTGGCAACATACTTTTATTCCGAGCGGTGGCTACATCTGAGTGGATGAGTTGCAAGGGGGACGCATAAGGGTTGGATATGTGCTGCCCCTAGAGGTTAACGATGCAACTTTATTATCTATTTTTATTCTGAAAGATAGCAGCATCAGAGTGGATGCACAAATGGATGGGTGACAGAAGGGGGTGGCAACAACCAAACGATGCTTATGTGCTGCCCCTAGCGGTGAACAATGGAATTGTATTATTTTCTATACCGACCGACAGCAACATATTTTTATTCCGAGCGACGGCAACATCTGAGTGGATGGGCTCCAACGGGGATGCTTAGGTGTTGGATATGTCCATTTATATGAGCTGACTCTAACGGGGAACGATGACACTTTTCTTTTAATCCGAGAGATAGCAAAATCAGACTCGATGCACAAATGTGTGGGTGATAGAAGAGGATGGCAACCGAACGATGTTTATGTGCTGCCCCTGGCGGAGAACGACTTAACTTCATTAATTTTTATTTCCAGCGATTGCAACAGGTTTTTATACGGTGACGTGGCAACATCTGAATGGATGGGGGGAAGGCGATGCATAGGTGTTGGATATGTTGATGCTCATGTACTGCCCCTAGCGGTGAATTGTGGAAAGTTATTAATTTTTATTCCTAGTGATCAAACACATTTTTGTTTCGAGCGAAGGGAACATCTGAGAGAATGAGTTTGAGTGGGGATGCTTAGGGTTTTGATATATCAATGCATATGTGCTGCCTCTAGCGGGGAACGAAGGCACTTTATTAAATTTTACTCCGAGCGATGGGAATATTTTTTATTTCCAGTCAACTCAACATCTGAGAAGATGGGGGGGGATGAAATGCATCGGTGTTGGATATGTCGTTGCTTATGTGCTGCCCCTAACGGAGAACAGTAGAACTTTATTAATTTTTATTTCGAATGATAAAAATATATTTTTGTTTCGAGCGAAGGCAACATCGGAGTGAATGGGTTCGAATGGGGATACTTAGGGTTTCGATATATCAATGCATATGTGCTGCTCTCGGGGGGAACGAAGGAACTTTATTAATTTTAGTTCCGAGAGATGGGAATTTTTTTTTCCAGTCATGTCAACATCTGAGAGGATGGAGGGAATGGGATGCATCGGTACAGGATATGTCGTTGCCTATGTGCTGCTCCTAACGGTGAACAGTAGAACTTTATTAATTTTTATTCCGAGTGATGAAAACATATTTTTAAATCGAGCGATGGCAACATCTGAGTGGATGTGTTCGAACGGAGATGCTTTGGGGTTGGATATGTCGATGCATATGTGCTGCCTCTAGAGGGGAACGATTTAACTTTATTATTTTTATTCTGAGAAATGGCAACATCACAGTGAATGCACAAATATGCGGGTGTAAGTAAAGAAAGACAGCCAAATGATGCTTATGGGTTCGAATGGGGATACTTAGGGTTCAGATATGTCAATGCATATGTGCTGCCTCTAGCGGGGAACGAAGGAACTTTACTAATTTCTATTCCGAGCGATAGGAATATTTTTTGATTCTCAGTCATGTCAACATCGGAGTGGATGGGGGGGGATGGGATGCATAAATGTTGGATATGTCCATTCTTATGTTCTGTCCCTAGCGGTGAACGATGAAACTGCATTACTTTTTATTCTGAGCGATGACAACATAATTTTGTTCCGAGCGATGGTGACATCTGAATGGATAAGTGGAAAGGGAGATGCATAGGTGTATGATATGTCAATGTGTATGTGCTGCCCCTAGCGATGAACTACGGAAAATGTTTTAATGTTTATTCCGAGGAGCGATTCAACATCGGAGTGAATGCGTTGAAATGGAGATGCATAAATGTTGGATATGTCAATGCTTATGTGCTGCCCCTAGCGGTGAACAATGGAACTTTATAATTTTTATTCCGAGACATGGTAACATCAGTGTGTGCACAAACGTGTGGGTGATAGAAGGGAATGACAACACCCAAACCATGCTTATGTACTGTCCCTAGCGGTGAACGACGGGACTTTGTTAATTTTTATTCCGAGCGATGGCAACATTTTTTATTAACAGCCATAGTAACATTTCAGTGGATGGGTGGAATGGGATCCATGACTGTTGGATATGTAGAATCTTATGTGCAGCACCTTGCGGTGAACGACGGAACTTTATTAATTTTTATTTCGAGGGATGGAAAAATATTTTATTTCGAGCGATGGCAATATCATAATGGATGGGTGGGAAGGGGGATGATAGGTGTTGGATATGTCGATGCTTATGTGCTGTCCCTAGGGGTGAACGTAGGAACTTTTATATTTTTATTCAGAAAAATGTCAACATCAGAATGAATGCACAAATGAGTGGGTGATAGAAGGGGGCCGCCCCGGTGGCGCAGTGGTCTAAAGCGCTGGCCTTTGATCATTCGTCTGTAAGGGGTCCGGGTTCGAATCCCGGTCTGGCATGGATGTTGTGTTTGTCTTACGGCACTGGCTCTCTCCCTTCCCTGGAACCAGTGACCCTAAATTAGGGACGGGCGACTGCTTATAGCCCATTGAGTTGCTCACGGTGGTCGTTAAACCTCCAATCAAAAAAAAAAAAAAAAAGAAGGGGATGACAACCAAACGATGCTTTTGTGCTGACCCTAGCGATAAACGACAGAACTTTATGAATTTTTATTTCGACTGATGACAACATATTTTTATTCCGAGCGATGACAGCTGCAGTGGATGGGTGGGAAGGGGGATGCATAGGTGTTGTATATGTCGATGCTTATGAGCTGCCCCTATCGGTGAACAATGGGACTTTCTTAGTTTTTATTGTGAGTGATGGCAACAATAGATTGGATGCACAAATGGATGGGTGATGGAAGGGGATGGCAACATCCAAACAATGCTTATTTGCTGCCCCTAGCAGTGAACAATGGAATTGTATTAATTTCTATTCCAACGTACTGCAGAATGTTTTTATTCCTAGCGATGGCTACATCAGTGTGAGTGTGTTCGAATGGGGATGTTTAGGTGTTGAATATGCCGGTGCATATGTGTTGCCTCTAACGGTGAACAATGAAACTTTGTTATTTTTATTCCGAGAGATAGCAACATCTGAGTGGATTGGTGAGAATGGGGATGCATAAATGTTATGTGCTCGATGCTTATGTGCTCGATGCCGATGCTTATGTGCTCGATGCCGATGCTTATGTGCTGCCTCTCATTTCATTTTCAGTAAGAAATGTAGACATTTCCATGATTTTCGGGACAGAGACAAAGCGGAGAACTGGCCACAAAAATTTTAAGGGGCCGTATAAAAATTGCGTTCCGGACTGCCCGCGGCTACGTCTCCCGAGACTGGTTACCTGACACACATAACATTTCACATAACTTTGTATTTACGATATTATTCAAGGATTATAAACTACAGCTAAACAAATTCTCTGCGGGTATGTGCAAAAGTAGGAACCTTATCTGGTGCTGTGTGCTTAAAACATAAAATATGAAATATAAATAATTTTTGGTCCGATCGGGAGATTTTCTGCGTTTACAAGCTTCAAATCAACAAATTATCTGAAGGCGTGTGCCTACCCAGGAAACCTATATATACAAAAAGTGTGGAATATAAGGAATTTCTCGTCCAATCGGGAGATTTCCAGCATTTACAACTAGAAATACTGTATGTTTTACATTTTAGGTTTTACCCCTCACCCCTCAGAGGTTTTGTGAGTCAGCATATGCCTCAGAGAAATTGTTGAGATGTTGGTTTTAAGTGCTGAAGATCCCCCGATCGGAACAGAAATGCATTATATTTATAGTTTTAGTGGAACCCCCCCCCCGACTGATTTCTGGAGGCAGCAAATGCCCACAGATAATTTGTTGACTTGTAGGTTGAAAATGCTGAAAATCTCCAAATCGGAACAGAAATTGTTTGCACTCTTGGTATTAACCCCCCCCCGACAGGTTTGCTGAGTAAGCACATGCCCTCAGAGAATTTGTTGAAAATTAGGTTGTAAATGCTGAAAATCTCCCGATCAGAACAGACATGCTTTCTATTTTTGGTGTTACCCCTCCCCTCCCGACAGGTTTCTTGAGGTAGCACATGCCCTCATATAATTTGTTGACTTGCGGGTTGTAAATGCTGAAAATCTTCCGATTGGACCAGAAATTCTTTATATTTTTTATATTTTGCACATTAGATATTACCCCCCCCCCCCCCCCGACAGGTTTGCTGAGTAGGCACATGCCCTGATATAATGAGTCGAGTTATAGCTTGTAAATGCTGAAAATCTCCTGATCGGAACCGAAGTTCTTTGTATTTTATACTTTTGGTGTCACTTCCCACCCAGAATTTTTTTATATATTTTACACTTTTGGTATTACCCCCCCCCTCTCTCCCGAGACAGCATTCCTGGGGCAGCACATTCCCTCAGATAATTTATTCACTTGCAGGTAGTAAATGCTAAAAAATCTCCCGATCGTACCGGAATTCGTTATATTTTACACTTTTGGTATTAGCCCCCTCCGTCCTTGACAGTTTTCCGGAGTCAGCACATGCCATCAGCTAATTTGAAGATTTGTCGTTTCTAAACCTTGAAGTATTTTGTTGAGATGTAGATCCCAGATATTTTTATAAATAATTACATTAATAATCGAAATTAATAAAAGACGAAATTACGGAAACTTTATATGACTCAGATAACCAACCTCTGGGGGTCGTGGCCACGAAGCGGTCAAAAATGCAATTTTTATACTGCCCTTTAAAACATATGTGCCCAGTTCTCCCACACCCAGCTAACTGGAGTTGGGCAGTATCACCAAAAATTATCCCAGTAGCACATAGAAAGACAACGAGAGTGCGTCTTTTGTAAAAACAGATCGTGCTTATGTTATCGGTTTGGCCGTCCGTCACTCTGTAGACACCATGTCTCCGCAATTAATTAACCGATTTGAAAAATTATTTTTGCATTGGGAAGCTTGAAATATGCGACTGATGATCTTTCATTTCGTTTTTTTACGATGTACAATTTCACCTCTTGGGAATGGTGTTCCATAGGTGTTGGATATGTTGATGCTTATGAGCTGACCCTAGCGGTGAACGACTGAACTTTATTTTTTTTTCGAGAGATGGCAACATCAGAGTATATGCACAAATGGGTGGGTGATAGGAGATGGCTACAACTAAACGATGCTTATGTGCTGCGCCTAGGCGTGAGTGATGAAATTGTATCAATTCATATTCCGACCGACTACACCATATTTTTATTCGGAGAGATGGCAACATGTGAGTGGATGGGTTCGAATGGGGATGCTTAGGTGTTGGATATGTCGATGCATATGTGCTGCCTCTAGCGGGAAACGATATAACTTTGTTATATATTTTTATTTTGAAAGATAGCAACATGAGGGAAGATGCATAAAAGTATGGGTGAAAGAAGGTGATGGCCACAACCAAACGATGTTTATGTGCTGCCTTTAGCGGTGAACGACTTAACTTCATTAATTTTGATTCCCAGCGATTGCAACAGGTTTTCATCCGGAGACGTGGCAACATCTGAGTGGATGGGTGGGATGGCGATGCATATGTGTTGGATATGTCGATGCTCATGTGCTGCCCCTGGCGGTGAACAGTGAAACTTTATTTATTTTTATTCCGAGTGCTGGCAACATACTTTTATTCCGAGCGGTGGCTACATCTGAGTGGATGAGTTGCAAGGGGGACGCATAAGGGTTGGATATGTGCTGCCCCTAGAGGTTAACGATGCAACTTTATTATCTATTTTTATTCCGAAAGATAGCAGCATCAGAGTGGATGCACAAATGGATGGGTGACAGAAGGGGTGGCAACAACCAAACGATGCTTATGTGCTGCCCCTAGCGGTGAACAATGGAATTGTATTATTTTCTATACCGACCGACAGCAACATATTTTTATTCCGAGCGACGGCAACATCTGAGTGGATGGGCTCCAACGGGGATGCTTAGGTGTTGGATATGTCCATTTATATGAGCTGACTCTAACGGGGAACGATGACACTTTTCTTTTAATCCGAGAGATAGCAAAATCAGACTCGATGCACAAATGTGTGGGTGATAGAAGAGGATGGCAACCGAACGATGTTTATGTGCTGCCCCTAGCGGAGAACGACTTAACTTCATTAATTTTTATTTCCAGCGATTGCAACAGGTTTTTATACGGCGACGTGGCAACATCTGAATGGATGGGGGGGCAGGCGATGCATAGGTGTTGGATATGTTGATGCTCATGTACTGCCCCTAGCGGTGAATTGTGAAAAGTTATTAATTTTTATTCCTAGTGATCAAACACATTTTTGTTTCGAGCGAAGGGAACATCTGAGAGAATGAGTTTGAGTGGGGATGCTTAGGGTTTTGATATATCAATGCATATGTGCTGCCTCTAGCGGGGAACGAAGGCACTTTATTAAATTTTACTCCGAGCGATGGGAATATTTTTTATTTCCAGTCAACTCAACATCTGAGAGGATGGGGGGGATGAAATGCATCGGTGTTGGATATGTCGTTGCTTATGTGCTGCCCCTAACGGAGAACAGTAGAACTTTATTAATTTTTATTTCGAATGATAAAAATATATTTTTGTTTCGAGCGAAGGCAACATCGGAGTGAATGGGTTCGAATGGGGATACTTAGGATTTCGATATATCAATGCATATGTGCTGCTCTCGGGGGAACGAAGGAACTTTATTAATTTTAGTTCCGAGAGATGGGAATTTTTTTTTCCAGTCATGTCAACATCTGAGTGGATGGAGGGAATGGGATGCATCGGTACAGGATATGTCGTTGCCTATGTGCTTCTCCTAACGGTGAACAGTAGAACTTTATTAATTTTTATTCCGAGTGATGAAAACATATTTTTAAATCGAGCGATGGCAACATCTGAGTGGATGTGTTCGAACGGAGATGCTTTGGGGTTGGATATGTCGATGCATATGTGCTGCCTCTAGAGGGGAACGATTTAACTTTATTATTTTTATTCTGAGAAATGGCAACATCACAGTGAATGCACAAATATGCGGGTGATAGTAAAGAAAGACAGCCAAATGATGCTTATGGGTTCGAATGGGGATACTTAGGGTTCAGATATGTCAATGCATATGTGCTGCCTCTAGCGGGGAACGAAGGAACTTTACTAATTTCTATTCCGAGCGATAGGAATATTTTTTTATTCTCAGTCATGTCAACATCGGAGTGGATGGGGGGGGGGATGGGATGCATAAATGTTGGATATGTCCATTCTTATGTTCTGTCCCTAGCGGTGAACGATGAAACTGCATTACTTTTTATTCTGAGCGATGACAACATAATTTTGTTCCGAGCGATGGTGACATCTGAATGGATAAGTGGAAAGGGAGATGCATAGGTGTATGATATGTCAATGTGTATGTGCTGCCCCTAGCGATGAACTACGGAAAATGTTTTAATGTTTATTCCGAGGAGCGATTCAACATCGGAGTGAATGCGTTGAAATGGAGATGCATAAATGTTGGATATGTCAATGCTTATGTGCTGCCCCTAGCGGTGAACAATGGAACTTTATAATTTTTATTCCGAGACATGGTAACATCAGTGTGTGCACAAACGTGTGGGTGATAGAAGGGAATGACAACACCCAAACCATGCTTATGTACTGTCCCTAGCGGTGAACGACGGGACTTTGTTAATTTTTATTCCGAGCGATGGCAACATTTTTTATTAACAGCCATAGTAACATTTCAGTGGATGGGTGGAATGGGATCCATGACTGTTGGATATGTAGAATCTTATGTGCAGCACCTTGCGGTGAACGACGGAACTTTATTAATTTTTATTTCGAGGGATGGAAAAATATTTTATTTCGAGCGATGTCAATATCATAATGGATGGGTGGGAAGGGGGATGATAGGTGTTGGATATGTCGATGCTTATGTGCTGTCCCTAGGGGTGAACGTAGGAACTTTTATATTTTTATTCAGAAAAATGTCAACATCAGAATGAATGCACAAATGAGTGGGTGATAGAAGGGGGCCGCCCCGGTGGCGCAGTGGTCTAAAGCGCTGGCCTTTGATCATTCGTCTGTAAGGGGTCCGGGTTCGAATCCCGGTCTGGCATGGATGTTGTGTTTGTCTTACGGCACTGGCTCTCTCCCTTCCCTGGAACCAGTGACCCTAAATTAGGGACGGGCGACTGCTTATAGCCCATTGAGTTGCTCACGGTGGTCGTTAAACCTCCAATCAAAAAAAAAAAAAAAAGAAGGGGATGACAACCAAACGATGCTTTTGTGCTGACCCTAGCGATAAACGACAGAACTTTATGAATTTTTATTTCGACTGATGACAACATATTTTTATTCCGAGCGATGACAGCTGCAGTGGATGGGTGGGAAGGGGGATGCATAGGTGTTGTATATGTCGATGCTTATGAGCTGCCCCTATCGGTGAACAATGGGACTTTCTTAGTTTTTATTGTGAGTGATGGCAACAATAGATTGGATGCACAAATGGATGGGTGATGGAAGGGGATGGCAACAACCAAACAATGCTTATTTGATGCCCCTAGCAGTGAACAATGGAATTGTATTAATTTCTATTCCAACGTACTGCAGAATGTTTTTATTCCTAGCGATGGCTACATCAGTGTGAGTGTGTTCGAATGGGGATGTTTAGGTGTTGAATATGCCGGTGCATATGTGTTGCCTCTAACGGTGAACAATGAAACTTTGTTATTTTTATTCCGAGAGATAGCAACATCTGAGTGGATTGGTGAGAATGGGGATGCATAAATGTTATGTGCTCGATGCTTATGTGCTCGATGCCGATGCTTATGTGCTGCCTCTAACGGTGAGCGACGGAACTTTATTTTTATTCCGAGCGATGGCAACTTCTGAGTGCATGGATGAGAAATGGGATGCATAGGTGTTGATTAGGTATTTTAACTTTTTCAAGTTACGCATAGATCTATAACGAAGTAAATTTCTCCGTCATTTTTGGTCTACGCCGGGATTCGAACCCGAGGCAGCTTATTCCGAAACAAGTCGCTCTACCAACTGAGTTACGCAGACGATTATTCCGATTCCTATCTGCCTTTATGTCGTGTGCGTCCTGCTGACGCACACGACATAAAGGCAGATTCGAATCCCGGCGTAGACCAGGGGTTCGAATCCCGGCGTAGACCAAAAATGACGGAGATCTATAACGAAGTAAATTTCTCCGTCATTTTTGGTCTACGCCGGGATTCGAACCCGAGGCAGCTTATTCCGAAACAAGTCGCTCTACCAACTGAGTTACTCAGACGATTATTCCGATTCCTATCTGCCTTTATGTCGTGTGCGTCCTGCTGACAGGTACGTCACATCCCCCCTTGAAAGAGGGCCGGCGGCATGGCCCACGGGTCAGCCGTGACCATGAATCATTGCAGGCAGCCATCCACTGTAGAACGTGCACTTTAGAACTCCCAGTCAATCTGCTGTGTGGAATGCAACATCACACATTTTTATTTTTCGAAGCGCTGGAGAATTCTCTGATTTTTCCTGTCTCGCGGTGTGGAAATAACATCACACCAATGCGAGATTTTGAACGGCCGGGTAATCCGGATAGTTCGGGCGCCATTATAACGAAGTAAATTTCTCCGTCATTTTTGGTCTACGCCGGGATTCGAACCCGAGGCCGCTTATTCCGGAACAAGTCGCTCTACCAACTGAGCTACGCAGACGATTATTCCGATTCCTATCTGCCTTTATGTCGTGTTCGTCCTGCTGGCAGGTACGTCACAGATCTTCCGCTACGGGGTGCAAAACTAAATTGCATTGTATCAGATGTCTCTAATTCAAAAACTCCGTTTCAATTTTTTTCTTACGCGGATACAGCTCTTGATGGGAAACCTCAAAAGCTGTATCGTATATTTCTAATTTTTTGTTAAGAATAATTTGGCCACAAGTTGGCGTAAGGGTTAATTTCTGCTTCGAATGGATTTGCGAAAAATTCTGAGATTCTAAAATCTCGATAAAATAAATTCGTTCATGGACGGATGCCACTTTCTTAGATAAACGTTTTCGGAATACTTCTTCTTAAAATATTGTATGGTTTCTCCGCCAGGGGTGAAGATGCTTATCTTACTTTTGTCAATATCTTTGCTTCAAATGGTCGAGCTTGAAAATTTCTTCCTCATTGCATAGAGTTTTAGGTGCGAAATGTGTTTCATATAATTTCAAAATTTGCAAGTAGTTCATGGACTTTCCGCTAAGGGGCGTAAGGGTCGGTTGGATTTCCCCGATAACTCTGCTTCTGAAACTCCGATTTGAAAAATTCTTTCTGCACAGGATACAGCTCTTGATGGGAAGTCTTTTGCATATATTTCCTAATTTTTGGCAAGAAATGGTTTTGCTACTGGGAGGCGTAAGCTTTAATTTGCGCTTCTGATGAATTTGCAGCAAACTCTGAGCACCTCAAAATTCGATTGAAAAACGTCTTTCGTTGACCGATACCGCTCACATCGAAGAACCTGTTAAGAACACTTTCTTCTTAAAATAATACATGTTTTCTAGCCTGGAGGGCAAAGATGCATATCCTATATTTGTTGATATCTCTTCTTCTACGAGTCGGTTTTTAAAATTGTAATGCTTTCTTTGTTGGAGAGCGTTTCCGCTGCGAAATGTTTCTCATGCAACTTGAAATTTTTTAACACACAAGTACGCCACCAGAAGGTGTCAGTTTAGGATTCCGTTTGAAGCACTAACAACGGGATTAATAACCCGATTGAACAGATTCTTTTTCGTTCAGATAACCCTGTCTCTATACCAGTTCCATTGATTTTGGATAACCCTGTTCCCCATACCAATACCATTGATTTTAGATAACCCTGTTCCCCATACCAGTTCCATTGATTTTGGACAACCCTGTTCTCCATATCAGTTCCATTGATTTTGGATAACCCTGTTCTCCATATCAGTTCCATTAATTTTGCATAGCTTTGATAAATTTAATTCGCGTCAGAACGGATTCAGAATTACACCCGAAAATTTGGTGTCATCTTTCTTGTAATGGTCCTAGTTAAAAAGCTGCCTACATTAAAAGAAAATATTTTAATTATTTTTCTCATTTCCCATAAACTGCTACGCCTTACGCTTACATCGTCCTAATCGTAGCACACAAAGCCTTTTTTGTTCAAGGAACGCATTTTTATTTTTGCACACAGTCACCCTTGACTTTGATAAATTTGTTGCACCTTTTATAAAGTTTCCGAAATCCAACGGTGAAAGAAGTTTTATATCTTTCTCATCGAACAGAAACTTTCTTGCCTCCTTCAGTTCAGAATAATCAGCTGAACGCCTACTACGCAGTCTTTCTTTCAGATTTTTGAACACGAAGAAGTCACTATGAGCAAGGTCAGGTGAGTACGGTGGAATGGGAAGCCACAAGCTGTCACAGCGTGCATGGAAACACCAGCGGGTGGTGGATTGGAGAAATGTTCTGGAGAAGCAGAAAGTACTCTTTATGGTTTCACGCAACTGCCACAGTAGCGCGGCATTGGAGGCCGCAGTCATAGTCCTTTTATGAGGCACGTAATAAATTAGCATTAACCCTTCTGAGTCCCCCAAAAAATGGTGACCATTATCTTCCGCGTGAAGATGGTTTTGTTTCGAACGTTTTTGCTGGTCGTGATCCATGATGTTTCTACTTCATTCTGTCTATTTAAAGTCAGTCTCTTTCGAACGTTCTTGCTGGTCGTGATCCATGATGTTTCTACTTCATTCTGTCTATTTAATGTCAGTCTGTTTCGAACGTTCTTGCTGGTCGTGATCCATGTTGTCTCTACTGCATTCTGTCTATTTAAAGTCAGTCTGTTTCGAACGTTCTTGCTGGTCGTGATCCACGATGTTTCCACTGCATTCTGTCTATTTAAAGTCAGTCTCTTTCGAACGTTCTTGCTGGTCGTGATCGATGGTGTTTCTACTGCATTCTGTCTATTTAAAGTCAGTCTGTTTCGAACATTTTTGCTGGTCGTGATCCATGTTGTCTCTACTGCATTCTGTCTATTTAAAGTCAGCGTCCATCCCAATGATAAAGCGAAGTATCCTCTCCAGTAACAATGCAGAAATAGAAGTCTACTGGATCGCGGTAAATGTGGTATAGTTGAATCAGACTTGCTTCAACACGATCGTTCTAGACGGAGAAATAGCCATTGCCCTATCAAGAGAAGTCAAGTTCAAGTCCGCTGATCCTATGTGGAGTGATATCAAGATATTTGCTTCATATTCTAAACCCAAATCTACTGCGTTGCGAAACCTTGGAAATCTTACCAATGGCGAGGCTTGCAATGGCAGCGTCTCTCTGTGGATACCACGTATTTGGAATCAATTCCTCAAATAATGCTGCGTTTTCTACCATGGTACTGCTTGCCCAACCAACCTCACCTCGTTTCTTCCAATTTTCACATTGGTGCCTGTTCATTTATTGTCTAGTCAAATAACTGCGTTCCGTTTGTTGAAATGTTATCGAGTTTGCAGTTAGCTATCTATTACCTAGTTTGAGTTAGTTCTCGTGGGTCCCGATTCGAATCGGGTGAGTCATGGATGTTGTGTTTGTCCTACGGTGCTGCCTATCTCCCTTCCCTGGAACCAATAATGGCCCTAAATTAGGGATAGGCGACTGCTTATTGCCCAATCAGTTGCTCATAATGGTCGTTAAACCTCTAATCCATCAATCAATCAGTCTGTCATGACTTTGATGATTTTCACGGTTTTAAATGAATTTATTAAAAGAAGGGACATGGTAAACAAGTGATTTATTTTGCTTCGAATTCCATACTTTGGAGCGGAAGTTAGTATCAATAAATTAAAAATAATAATTAATTACATTAAATTTAAGAATAAGGAGAAAAAGTTTATTAATTACGGGATTATTAATTAATTATTTTCAACATTAATCGGTGTTCTTTACACTGATAAATTACGTAGTTAGCGGTGTCCTTTCCTTTTTATCAGATTTGCTTAATCCAGTAGCAGATAATCCCAAAATTGTGGTTATACAAAGCAATTTGGATTGCCGGAATCAAATAAACCCACAGAATAAGGTATCAAAGTAGGGCACAGAATTTACATGGGTTTTTTTATTAGAGGTTTAACGACCACTGTGAACAACTCAACGGGCTCTAAGTAGTCGCCCGTCCTTAATTTAGGGCTACTAGTTTCCGGGAAGGGAGAAAGCCAGCGCCGTTAAACAAACACAACATCCGTGTCTCACCGGGATTCGAACTTGAACCCATATCGGACGACTGATCAAAAGCTACCACTTAGACAACTGCGCTTCGGGGCGGCCAATTTACATTTCATAGTGCCATCATATTTAAATTTAAAGCAAATGACAGTCTAAGATTTCCCTTTCCGGAAATTCATGTAGGGGCAGGTGAGAAAAGGGTGCAGTTGATAATCTCATTACAATGATACCTAAAGGTGGGGTTTTCCTAATTCGCTTTCCCCTACTTCACCCGCAGGACGAAAAGGGCGGGGCAATACTGGAAAACTTTTGCACTACAATTTTTGGGTGGCATCATCGTTTGACCTCTGTCAGTTGGAGTGAGAAGACGTGTGTTCCGTGTAAAGGATATTTTTATTGTACATAAACTGGTCATATAATTTAAAAGTTTGTGCTTATAGTTTAGTTTTTTGGAGATTGCTGAAGTCATATTGTTTCCACGACATAAATGGAGAAAAATTCGCAGGTATGTTTTTTTTTTCATGCGTTCAGGTCCATGTTTTTTGTGCTTGCTAGTGTTAAATAATTCTTGCTTGCTGTATCTACGTAAAAATGCTCCTCCCTTTTACGGTAGGGAATGCAATGTCTCCTTGCCATGTCAAATTCCGAATAGGATTTTTTTTACATTATGCCAGCAGAGGATAATTCCCAAACACATGTATACTACATTTCCTACAAATGTGCGGTGCATGCTAGCTTGTTCAAGGTTATTTTTAATAATGCTTTTTTCACTCGGTTACCTGCAATTTAGGTGTAGGATTGTTTAAGCATTGAAAGATGCGGAAAGAGTGATGCAAAATATTAGGCCAAACTGTTTTTTTGCAAAATAATTCTTTTTTATTTTTTACAATTGAGGTTAATATGTATTGTCTGAAGACTTTTCTACAAATACATATAAAACTGTCACTGTTCAATTGAACCCTTAAGGAGAACTATTGCTTCGGGTCTGGCGGTTTTGAGAACACAACAACAAGTTAAAAACACGAGGAGAGACTGATTTAGTCAGAGTTAATCTATTATGGAGATGCCAACTGAAGATTCAAATTTCTAATGCGAAGCTTAAGTAACTTTGAAAGATGTATCCCATTACGGGTCCCTCAAAAGATTTAGTCCCCCGCATGAAATTCAGCCAAATCTTGACAGACTGTAAAGACGTGACACCGTAGCTCCAAACGTCTTGAAAACAGAAATGAACAATTGTTCAAATGGGAAATCCGTAAAGTAAAAGTGATGAAACATTTAGAGGTAGAGTGCATGCATTGGCATTAGCTAAATACTAAGTAGTTGAAAAGCTAAGTTTCCTTCCCTGATTTAAATGACTTTTTTGAATATTTTTAATCAATATTTAATATATTTTTAATTGGTGATTTAAATAAATAATTTGCGTGATCATTAACTATCAAGAGTGGTTTTAACTGAATTAATTTTAATTGCAGTGTGTTGGAAATATAACTTTGTTAGAATTTTTTTTCTGTAGAATTGCTTTTGCCTGGGTCTGATAGAGCTTTCATGAGGCTCCTGAACGGAATCTCAGAAATCCTCGGATGTAAAAGTTCTCACTTGCCCTTGTTTAGTAAATCCTAAAATTTGACTGTATTAATAGCTTAGCTTTGGTTACTTACGCTTCTAGAGCTGCCATTTGCAAAGCAAGTGGAATCCCGTTAGTGCCAGCTGAAAAAGAAGCAGGTAGGCTCACTTCTGATTGAGCCGTCAGTTCTGAACGTAGGACAACGAGTTGCAGATCGTAGATCTGAAATGAGCTGGTCGAGTAGGGTTTAAAAGCGGTTTTTTAATTTGTCATTGCCAACACAAGTTTATGATAGGAAAAGTAGCTTACATACTTTTTACAAATAATGCTGGATACATTGCGAACACAAAGCAGATAGATACACAACGTAGTGCTCGGTCTTCTTAAGCTTCTTATATTTCTTGCTCTTGCCTCTTGTTTTGATTTTCTCCACTTTTGCATGAGATCGTTCTGCGAATTCCGCTGCACTGTCGAAAATGTTAACCCGTTTGCAAGAAAACAATTTTTTTTTAATTTTAGTTTAAGCCACTGCGATGTTATTCATGTTTTTGAATACATCTCGTCAAAAGGCTCAAAACGATACCTTGCACAGTTTTTGTGCACTCACGGTTGTGTTGTCAAATGTGTTCACCGGATCACAAGAAAACAATTTTTAAAATATTCAATTCAAACCAATGATAAATGTTCTTCATATATTTGAATAGGTCTCGTCGAGAGATTTAAAACGGTACCACACACAGTCGTGTTGCGCTCAATGTTGCCAAGATCGACTGAGTCAAACGCGGCGGCACTCCCAGAAATATTACACCTTCTCCCCGCGCAGAGCGGATTAGGGGAGCGTCGTGCACATGATGTATAGAGTAATACGCGAATTGGACTCCATGCTCTTTACGAATATACTTACACGATTAGTGTGCGGCACGCATTTTTAACGCTATAATGATTTCCATTGGGACCTATTTTGGTCACAGACGGTGGGCCGTAAGTAATCCCATAGTATACTCTGAGTTAGACGTAGTCCTACATCAAAAACGATGAATAAGGAAAGAGCATTGGAATTGTCAGCTTGCGGTGGAAAGTCACAATGAATTTAAAAAAGACTTGCCACCACGGACCAGTAGTCTGTCAGTGGAGCCTTTATACAAATGTAACACTGTATGCAATGTTAATAGTGATTTTATTTGTATCATAAAGTTTTGTTTTAAAAATGTCGCATGCCTCGCTTGAACGGAATTGGAGCGGTTATAAAAGTGGCCGCTCTAACATGGAAACTGCCGCCCTGATAAAGGGCCAAGAAAGCGGAAGAAAAGGCAGGAGGAAAGCCAAATTGTGAAAGGACAGCAGAGAGATAAAAGTGAGAGACGTTATCAAAAGCGGACTTTTGATCCAGATTAAGAAAGGCAAGAGGTTCAGAAAAAGAGCAAGCGAGGAAGTGAAGATGAAGGAGAAGAGAAAAGTTAATGGAAATAGTCCGACCAGGCACGGTGTATGTCTGGTCGGGAGAAATAACGAAAGAGAGAACAAAATTAAGGCGACGGGATAACAGTTTTTTAAAGAACTTATAATCAATGTTTAGGATAGAGATAGGGCGCCAGTTTCCAAGATCCAAGAGGTCGCCCTTCTTAGAAAGGAGGATGATGTGTGCCAAAGTAAAGTCGGGCGGTAACGCAGGAGAGGAAAAAGCAGACGAGAAACACGCCGACAGAAAAGGTAGAAGGCACGGTAAAAAGCACGATAAAAGGACACAGGAAGGCCGTCAGGTCCAGGAGCGGCATGAGGATTGAGAGTAGCGAACGCCTCGCGGAATTCGCGAAGAGAGAAAGGAGAGAGTAAAGAAGTAGATAAAGTAGAGGGGACCTGAGGAAGCGAGGAGAGAAGAGGAGAAGCTAATAAGGATGAAGCCTGCATTACCGCACTGTACTTGGCGGTGAAATACTGTCTGGTGAAAGTGCATAGCTTCGATGGGTTCGAAGTGATGGAACCATCCTGGAGGCGAAGATGACGCAAAGATGTTGCAGAACGATGTTGAGATTCCAAGGCTGTTAAGTAATCGTGAGTATCAGCTGTAGGGGAGAGATGCAAGAAATGCATCCTGCATGCTGCATCGGATGCACGGGGAAGAAGCAAAGCGTAAAGATCTGCCCGATAGCCGGGGTATTGCGGATGATCAAGAGAGAGCATCGATAGTAGAGCGCGTAGAATCGCAATTCCCATATCGCTCTCATTCCGAGAGGTATGGGAGAAGCGCCGTACAAAAAGAACCAAGTCATGTTTGACACTGAGCCCTACCGCTTGCCGTACAGAAGCGGTAGGGGTGGACAACACAGGGCTGTCACGAGTGACTTTTGGTCCCGAAGACTAAGGTACAGCAGGGTGGCGGAAGCACTCACTTCGTTGATGGCCATACGCCTTACAAGTCTGACAATGAAAGGAGGCTAAAACGTCGATGCGTCGGATCTGGTCTCCGCATTTTACAGTGAAGAGAGTAGGAAAAGTCTTGATATGTTCATCCGAAGAGAATACAACCGTTCAACTCGTCGGGCACCTCAAATCGAACGATCATCCTCGTCCTTTGGAGCAGAAGAGTGTGTGGTAATGATACCCACAACACGACCGGATTGCATTAGGAAAGCACAAAGCATAGCATCTGTGACTTCAGGATGTACTGGGTACATCGAGACCGTTACTGGGCTCAGGAATTAATTGGTAATCACCAACAACCAGCCCATTCTGTAAAACAGAGGTAGCATCTGCCGCATGAAAGAAGTAAACAATGACACTCGGCCCTCGGCGCGACATATGACGTATTGATAACTGAGAGAACTTTTGTTTTAGGGAAGTAGAGTACATTTTGAGTATTGTGTCCGGCAGCGCCTCAAAGCACACACCCAACACAGTAGCCGTGGTGAAAGAAGTATCTGCTGGAGAATCCACTGGAATTTCGAGCACAACCTCATTACCAGAGCGACGAACATGAGGTTTTAAAGCTTCGGCATCCGCTCGCATGGAATTAGACTTGGGCTGAAGCTTTTGGGAAGTTACCGCTGAAGAATAGGAGCGAGGAGCAGTAGAACTGGAGGTTGAAGGCAGAGGAGCACCGCCATCCATTGAAGGCAGTGGAGCACCGTCATCCATAGTGTCCATGACGTCTTCTGTAACTATATGAGATATAGCTGAGGCAAGAGCTGTAATAGTGACGTCAGGGGAGGAAACCGATACGCCGCCAACGATTGACCTCACCTCGGAGGGCAACGTGACAACGCCACCGCTGTGCAAAATGCCGTGATCACCGGAAGTGATGTCAGGACTGACATTACCACAGGATGACGCCTTGTTTAATGGCGCCGAGATAACTAGGCTTCTACCAGCTCGGTAGCAATTGTGAACACGACGATAAGAAACAAAAAAAGCCACTCACCACTTCGGTAGATGTGCGAAACGAATCACCATACCTTTATACTGGAGGTAAGCACAAACTCAGTTACCCTAGTAGCCGAAATACTTGTTATTCAAACAAAACTCAAGGAGCACAATTGACGTAAACCTACAGTTTTCAATTTAGAACCACGAAATTTGGTATACTATCTCATCAAACTCTAACTTAGACTGTAGACGGTTTTTGGAAAGGGTCGGAGCCCCGGAGTCATACCCCTTCCCGCCCCGTACACAATTTTTGTAAAATCTACTGTTTTCATTTTTTAGAACCACCCAATTTAGTATACTATCTCATGAAACTCTAACATAGACTGTAGACGGTTTTTGGAAAGGATCGGAGCCCGGGAGTTGGATCCCCTCCCGCGTACAAAATTTTCATAATATCTGCAGTTTTCAATTTAGAACCACAAAATTTGGTATAGTATCTCACGAAACTAACTTAGACTGTAGACGGTTTATGGAAAGGGTCGGAGCCCAGGGGTTCGACCCCCCCCCCTTTGTACAAAAGTTTCGTAGAATCTACATCTCAAAATTGTCTTTATTCTACAAAGAAAAATAGCATTTTTATGTATATGATAGTAGAATTCTGCCAATAAATATAGTGGTATATACATCAACTGGAAAGTTCCAGTGAAACGTAAAACAAAATATTGTTAAAATCAAAAAATAATTTCGCCCCAAAAGGCGAAGGAGAGGCAGATAATAAAGCATGAGCGATGCAAATGAAAATGTATACTACAATATTGTAGACAAGAAAAGACATGATGCTATACTTTTCACAAATTCCAATTAAGCATTACTACCATACTCAATATTAAATATGCACAAGGTACGAATTCACAGAAAAGACCATGGGTGAGAAGGAACTAACAGGTGCAACAGTATTTAGAAATATGACAGAAATGGTAGAAACAATTAAGCACAAACACTTATTATATGTACAGAATTATGCAGTGACAAGAGAGAAATACGCTAAACGGACCCAGGAGGGCAACTTCACAAAAGAAAAACAGAAATCGAACAGTAATGCAATGCATAAGTGTCATATCATATGTACAGAACAATACGGTAACAAGGAAGATAGCCGCTAAACATACCCAGAAGGGCAGCTTCTCATAAAACAGAAATGTAACAGTGATGCTACACTCAAAATTTACATCATATGTACAGAAGTATTCAGTGACAAGGGGGAGAATCGCTAAAAGTACTCTGAAGGGCATCTTCTTACATTAAATTATATACACAGGGACAATAAAATTTCAAAATATATTCAACATAATGCAGGGGACATTGTGTGTGCAGTAAACTGTGCAGAAGAAAGAATTATATACAACATAAAACACAGCATAATCGAAGAGAACATGGGAAACATGGGGAGCTATCTCCAATAGCACATAAAACAGAATAATCACAAATAGCGAAACATGTGGGTGAAAAAGGAGACTCCACCTAGGAGCCTCATACCACCAAAATTAATACGTAAAATCATGAGTTGTGACAGTGAATACGGGCGACAACAAAAATCCCACCTGTAAGTTAAGATGTAGCTGCAAATTGTGGGTACGGAACCACCCAGCCGATTGGGCCCAGGTGGATTGAAAACGTTATCGCTGTTTGTTCAGGCAGCACTAGAGTGCTCCATTCGGAGGCGAGTGGTTAACCGTGCTAGAAAGCGTCTCCGAATGATAGCACTTGCCTCCTGAGGAGGTGGAGTAAGAGCAGGGAGGCGTTGTTCAAGATGGAAAGCATATACAGTTAACTTCACAAGAAGAAAAATGTAACGGCACACAGGAGGCAAGTGAGTAGGTGGATGCTTAGTTTGGAGTAGCCAAGCATATGCAAGAAATGGTAACGATCGAGCACAAATTCGATCAGCAAGAAGAAATGCTGTGTTTAGGACTGGCAGGAGTACGGGGCAAAAGAGGTATTGATGTTGGACGTCGCTGACTTCAAGGCAAAAGGAGCACTGTTGACAGGCGAGAAGGGTATTGCGAAAAAGGACTGATGGGGCGGGGAGACGAAGGTGAAGAAATTGCCATTGGACATTGAGTTCAAGAGGGAAGGAAAGGGGAGAGGTAGAGGCTGTCCAGATGGCGGGGAAAAGAGAAGGAGAAGCGAATGAACAGAAAGTGGAAGTACGGGAGGGGAAAGAAGGAGCCAATAAAGAGAAGAGGAGGAGACAGAAGTAACTAGAACCGGGGAGCTACGAATGAGGAGGAAGAGCGGTAGAGAAAGAGGGGCGGAGGGGACCGAGAAGAGACCATCAGGGGAAGCGAGGAGTGGAAAGAGGCTCCAAAGCGCTGTGCGAAGGAGAAGATACTCGTTAGCAAAAGTAATGGTTGGAGATAGAAACAGGGAAGAAAGAGGTCTCCAGGTTAGAACAGAAGTCACGAGAGAACGGACAGTTATCACACCAGAGCGGATCCAATGAGGAAATTAAAAGTAAGGGAGGTTAGGAGGGTGAATAAGAGAAGAGAAGAAGAGAGGTTTATCTAAAAGATCAAGAGTTGAAGAAGGAAATGAACGGAGAAGAGAAAGCGAACGAAAGAGAGAAAGGCCCTCTCGCAGGATAGGAGGGAGGAGGGACGGAAGAAGAGAGTATGAATCCATCGTCAGAAACAGTAAGAAGGTGAAAGATGTGTCACGTGAAGAAGCGAGAACATTCACAGTAGCGGTAAGGGACGGAACAGTTGAAGTGGAAAGGCGAATGAAATGAATAATGCGATGTGTTTTATAAAGGAGAGCTGGATCAGGAAGCTGGATGCCCCCTAGTGAGGCTGGTAGATGAAGCTAGGCAGGTTTAACCCAGTGATGTGAAGACCAGATGATGGAATTTGAGAGGCGAATGATGGTCATCATTTGTGACACGGGAACAACCGTCGACATCCAAGAGTATTCGCATAGAGAGATAAGTTGTCAACGAACAACGGCAGCACGCTGACGGAACGATGTGAAAGGGCGGGCCTTACTCCAGTAGGCAGCAGCCCGTTGTATCCGGGGACGAAGAGCAGTCCAGGTGGCAGATGCAGAAGCCAAGGGCAAACCGACATACGCACCGAGGATCTTCTGTGTAATGGCTGCCCACTGCGCACCCCAAGGAGCATCGGTGCGAGCAGCCCATGCCCCGCACCATAAGCCAGTACTTTTAGTGGCATTCAGCACAGCTCCAGATATTGCAACATCCTGTTGATATACTGAATACAGGCGATCGAATTGAGATTCATCCCGGACGCAAAAGGTCACATCATCAGCATAGGCGATGAAAATTATCCGGTGATGACGAGTACTAGCCACTGTCGGCGGTAGGACATCCATCAGTGATCTTCGGGCTGCTAACAGGAAAGGCTCAAAAGCGTGAGCGAATAGCTGGCCGGAGAGTTGACATCCTTGCCGGATGCCTCGCTTAAACGGAATTGGAGCGGTTAGAAATGTGGCCGCTCGAACATGGAAACTGGCGCCCTGATAAAGGGCCAAGAGAGCGGAAGAAAAGGCAGGAGGAAAGCCAAATCGTGAAAGGACAGCAGAGAGATAAAAGTGAGAAACGTTATCAAAAGCTGACTTTTGATCCAGATTAAGAAAGGCAAGAGGTTCATCAAAAGAGCGAGCGAGGAAGTGGAGATGAAGGAGAAGAGAAACGTTAGTGGAAATAGTCTGACCAGGCACAGTGTATGTCTGGTCGGGAGAAATAACGAAAGAGAGAACAGAGTTAAGGCGACGGGATAAGAGTTTTGTACAGAACTTATAGTCAGTGTTTAGGATAGAGATAGGGCGCCAGTTTCCAAGATCCAAGAGGTCACCCTTCTTAGGAAGGAGGATGATATGTGCCAAAGTAAAGTCGGGCGGTAACGCAGGAGAGGTAAAAGTAGACGAGAAACACGCAGACAGAAAAGGCAGAAGGCACGGTAGAAAAGCACGATAAAAGGACAGAGGAAGGCCGTCAGGTCCAGGAGCAGCATGAGGATTGAGAGTAGCGAACGCCTCACGTATTTCGTGAAGAGAGAAAGGGGAGAGTAAAGAAGTAGATAAAGTAGAGGGGACCTGAGGAAGAGAGGAGAGAAGAGGAGGACAATGAGGATGAAGACTGCGTTACTGCACTGTTCTTGGCGGTGAAATACTGTTTGGTGAAAGTGCATAGCTTCGATGGGTTCGAAGTGATGGAACCATCCTGGAGGCGAAGATGACGCAAAGATGTAGCAGAACGATGTTGAGATTCCAAGGCGGTTACGTAATCGTGAGAATCAGCTGTAGGGGAGAGATGCAAGAAATACATCCTGCAGGCTGCATCGGAAGCGCGAGGAAGAAGCAAAGCGTGGAGATCTGCCAGAGAGCCGGGGTATTGCGGATCATCAAGAGAGAGCATCGACAATAGAACACGTAGATTCGCAATTTTCATATCGCTCTCATTCCGAGAGGCATGGGAGTAGCGCCGTACAAAAGGGCCAAGTCGGGTTTGACACTGAGCCATAGTTGCATCGCGTCTGACGTAGTATCAAGAAGGGGCTGACGACTACGGAGGAACTCACGCACAGCAACACAAAATTGTTGATCATCCAGGAGCGAGTCCGGAAAAGTCCATACTCGTTGAGTACTTCAAGGTGAAGGAGAAACACACACCGACAGACTGACAATACACACCGACAGACTGGAAGTGATGTCAGGATTGACAACACCACCGGATGACGCCATTTTAATGGCGCCGAGATAACTGGGCTTCTACCAGCTCGGTAGGAATTGTAAACACGACGATAAGAAACGAAAAAAGGCACTCACCACTTCGGGAAATGTCCGAAACGAATCACCAAACCTTTATAGTGGAGGTAAGCACAAACCCAGTAATCCTAGCCTAAATACTTGTTATTCAAACAAAACTCACGGAGCACAATTTCCGTTAACCTACAGTTTTCAATTCGGAACCACCAAATCAGGTATCCGATCTCATGGTACTCTAACTTAGACGGTTGTCGGTTTTTGGAACGGGCAAGGCCTGGGGTGTCAGAGCACCCCCCACCACATACATACAAAATTTTCGTAAAATCTAGTTTTTATTTCAGAACCATCAAATTTGGTATCATGAAAATCTAACTTAGACGCTAGACGGTTTTTGGAATGGGTTGGAACCCGCGGGGTTGGAGCCACCCCCGCCCCTCATACAAAATTTCGTCAAATCTACAGTTTTCATCTTAGAACCACCAAATTTGGTATACTATCTCATGGTACTCTAATTTTGACGGTCGACGGTCTTTGGAACGGGTCAAGGTCCGTGGGGGGGGGGTCGGAGCCCTCCCCACCACATACATACAAAATTTTCGTAAAATCTAGTTTTTATTTCAGAACCATCAAATTTAGTATCATGAAACTCTAACTTAGACGCTAGATGGTTTTTGGAAGCGTTTTGAGCCCTAGGGGTCGGTGCCCCCTCATAAAAAATTTCGTAAAATCTAGTTTTCAATTTAGAGCCACGAAATTTCGTATACTATCTCATGGTACTCTAACTTAGACGGTAGACCGTTTTTGCATCGGGTCAAGGGCAGGGGGTCTGAGACCCCCCCCCCCATAACTTTTTTTCGTAAAATCTACGGTTTTCAATTCAGAACCATCAAATATGATATTATGAAACTCTAACTTAGACGATAGAAGGTTTTGGAAGGGGATGTAGCCCCTCGCCCCCATGAAAATTTCGTAAAATCTACAGTTTTTTTTTTTTTTGGTTGGAGGTTTAACGACCACCGTGAGCAACTCAATGGGCTATAAGCAGTCGCCCGTCCCTAATTTAGGGTCACTGGTTCCAGGGAAGGGAGAGAGCCAGTGCCGTAAGACAAGACAAACACAACATCCATGCCTGACCGGGATTCGAACCCGGACCCCTTACGGATGAATGATCAGAGGCCAGCGCCTGAGACCACTGCGCCACCGGGGCGGCTACTACAGTTTTCAATTTAGAACTACCAGATTTGGTATACAATCTCATGGTAGACTGCTTTTGGAACTGGTCAAGGCCTAGGGGGTCAGAGACCCCCGCATAATAAATTTTCTGAAAAACTAAAGTTTTCAATTCAGAACCACCAGATCTGGTATACTATCTCATGGTATTCTAACTTCGACGGTAGACTGCTTTTGGAACGGGTCAAGGCCTAGGGGGTCAGAGACCCCCGCATAATAAATTTTCTGAAAAACTACAGTTTTCAATTCAGAACCACCAGATCTGGTATACTATCTCATGGTACTCTAACTTAGACGCTAAACGCTTTTGGAAGGGGTTGCAGATTATTTTGTGAAGGGGGTAAGGACCCCTTTCATAAAAAAAATCGCAAAATCTTGTTTTCAATTTAGAACCACTAAATTTCGTATACTATCACATGGTACTTTAACTTAGACGGTCGACGGTTTTGGGGACGGGTCAAGGCCCGTGGGATCAGAGCCCCCCCCCCCGCGCACACATACAGACATACAACATTTTCTTAAAAACTACAGTTTTCAATTCAGAACCACCAAATTTGGTATCATGAAACTCTAACTTAGAAGCTAGACGGTTTTTGGAAGTGGTTGGAACCCGGGGTGTGTGAGCCACCCCCCTCATAAAAATTTCGTAAAATCTACAGTTTTCAATTTGGAACAACCAGATTTGGTATACTACTCATGGTTACCTAACTTAGACGGTAGACGGTTTTTGAAAATGTTCGTAAAAAGTTCCGTTTTCTACTCTTAAGAATACCCTATCTACGTTCTAAGGCGCTCTTTGGCCCTTTGAGGGCATTGCACGATAAACCGTCAACCAACCAATTAACCAACCTACGGTCTAACTTAGGGACTGTAGATAACAATAGAGTGCCAAAGTATGCGTTTAATGGTGTATTAAAAAAACAAAATCAATATAGTTTAGCTTTCACTACCAACGAGCGGCTTATCAGAAAGAGATATAATGTAATGTAAATAGAGAATTCCAGATATTCAAAATTCAAAACGGTAAGAAATAATGATCAATGCCAATGTGAAATCGTACGCATGCGACATCACATAGGTACATTGCATTTCTGTGTCGCGGGATTCACATAAGCACACGCCAGATGTACGGCAGTTCTATAGATGTCTCCTAGGAGGTAAGTATTCCCATTCCTTTTTCTTTCTTTTTTTGTTTCACAAAATTAAATTAACCAAACCGAAAAATTTAAAATAAGTTTACTGGAAAATTGCAGGAATATCTTTTTCATTTATTAGCTTTCACCCGTTGAACTTGGTGATTCCACAAATAGTAATATGTACCTGGCAAGTAACTGGTATCCCTGCTAGTACAAATTATATTATTGATTTATTTGCGTCCAGTTCAATCTAGTATGTCCATAAGAGCGTTTTGGGCCGCATGAAAAATACATTTCAACGTGTGCCGCTACGGCGGCGGAGTGATCTAGGCGCTGGCTTCTGACCACTTGTCGATAAGGATCCTGGTTCAAATCCCGGGGAATCATGGACGTTGTGATTGACTTCTGGCACTGGCTGTCCCCTTCCCAAGAACCAGTGGCCCAAAATTGGGAACGTCCGACTGCTTATAGCCCACTGAGTTGATCACGGTGGTCGTTAAACCCCAACAAAAAAAAAGATTGCGACGTGTTCATTGCTATTTGTTATGGCCCGTACAAAAAAGTATGTTTTTGATATCATCGTGTCCATTTCCATGTAGGCTGGCCATAAAATGTTACGGGACCATACAAAATTGCTCTTTTGTTTTCACCTTGTCAGCGCTTCGGTATATGGTTGAAGTATACGTATATATAGTTGGGCCATTTCAGCACGTAGTTTGGTTTATATGGAAAATAAAGACAATGTTATATTTTTACTCAGCTACAGCACATTAATCCCAAAGGCTATTTGTTAAAATCTTTATTCCGCCGTGCTCATATTCACAACGTTAACATAACATGTCAAGTTATTAATGTTGCAGTTTTACCCTGTCACAAAACTTTAGTTACAAGACCTTAGGCGTAAACCTTTTTTTAGGAATTTTTAGTCCGACGTATTCATATGGTTTCGATAACATGCCAAGGCTATGATACTGCGTTTTGACTGAGGCACAAAAATTAATAAACAGGCCTTAAGCCTTTTTATCAGTTTTCAATCAACCGTGCTCATATACATAAAATTTTCAGACAAAGTCAAGTTTATTGTGTTGCGCATTTACTCGAGGACAAAACTATAAACAGCCATTAACTTTCAACCGCTGAACTTGGTGATTCCTCAATTCATCCATTAACAAGTCTTTTAAGTGATTGTATGCAATGGTCACATTGATAATGTTTGATGACACTTCAGGTTAATGATGTTGCACTTATTAAAGACTTAAAAAGGTGTAGAGGCTAGTAATTATTATTTGAAGTCTAAGTAAAAGCTCATTTTTAACTTGACTTCTCATGAAATCCTTATGAATATTGCATTTATTTTATTTTGCACATCTTACAAAGCGTATGCATTTTTTTGGCATTTGTTTTATTTTGTGTTGTATTTGTTACATAGCGTTTCGCATTTTTGAAATGCTTGTGACTTGTGATTGCATTTTGAATTTTTATTTGTTTCACATTTTGGATTACTTTTTGACATGCTACTTTGAAAATTTTGTCTTTTTTAATTTTGCGTTGTGTTTTACATTCTTGCATCTTCTGCGGAATTACATTCTTGAAAAATGCAAATACAAGTTAGTAAAAGGTATAATTCAATTAGTGAGAAATACCAGCACAATTTAGTAAAGGGTTGAATTCTATGAAATTCCTCCTAAAAAGTCCAGCATGTTAACATTGTCTATGTGCGCCAAAGAAGTTCGAATTCCTTTTTATCTTGCCAGTGTTTCTCTTCTGGGTGGATTTGTTGGAATCTGTTCTATCACTCTTTCGATTTTAGCCATAGTTGTTCTCTGCTCTTTCGCAATTTCACTGATTATTTCGTACAGTCACAGTTTTTTCTCTCTCAGAATTGTATTCCAGTTTTTCTCTCCCAGAATTGTATTTGTCTATTCTTTCAAGTTCGTTTTATGTTCTGGTAAAGACAAATAAATTGTTTTCACTTACTGATCAAATTGTTGGCGGGAACAGCGGAGGGTTTCTGCTTGGATTGTTCCTTCTGCTTCCACGGAATTTTCCAAGAACATAATTTTCCTAAAACCACTGAACTACAGAATCTGCATATTCTAGTAAAATTGATTTTACTTCTTCAAAAGCAGCTGGAATTTCATCAGATCAATAAAATGCGAGTGCTTGCAAATGTCTGACTTTGAGAGCAAACTCACTGTTTTCCCTATATTCTAAGGCTATGCCAGAGGATGGATATTCTTCAGCACATTTTTTTTCGAGATGAAACCAAAAACATTTGTGTGTGCTGCTTCCAAATTTCTTTTTAGCAGCCTTATAACGGTAGCTATTTCAAAATCTGTTATTATGGGTATATTGTGGTGCAAGCTGAATATCATAAGCTGATGCATAGTCTTGTAAATCCTACAAAAATACTGTATAAAAGTATTATATTCTTTATACTTGCTGGAAAGTAACACATAAACTAGTGGGACAAGTCTGTGCATCTCTGGATTCGTTTCAACCATAGCATGAATGGTACATAATTGCCTAAAAAGGGTTGGACAAGTTTCAAATGTCCCATCCATAATCCAGAGGGGTGCTTCTTTAAGCTTTCTTAAATTATTCTCTGTTAAAAATAAAATAATTCGTTGATGTCCAAATTCACTATCTCTGATAAAAAAATTTGCACCATCTCCTCCTGTAAATTATTGGGGCATCGATCCGTTCTGAAGTCGTAGGCTCCGCAGGCATGTCTTCTCTTCGTATTCGTTTTACAACTTGCCTTAGTGCATCCATATTAGGCATGTAAGCTGCATTTACTGTAGCCATTGACGTTGTCATGGTTTGAATAATTTGTGCAGTGGCTTCGTCCGTATTTCTCGCTCGTTCTTTTATTTGCGCTCTTGCAACAGCAACATCACTTTTCTCCGGTCTTGGAGCATGATTATGTGGTTTCTCATTGCGCATCCTGTGTTCATCTCCAATAAGAATAGTATTAGCAAAGCCAGTACAATTTCCATAATTTCTTTCAATACAGTGACAATACCGTAAATCACCTCGCACTCTGTTATGGCAAAATAAACACCCTTTACTTTTCAGCAAATCATTTTCTTTTGTGAGTTAACTATTTATGTTGCATTCTTCATCTGCATAGTGTCTTCGGAAAACAATGCACTGTCTCTTTCCAAAATATTTAGAATGATATATTTCCACTATTATCACTTGACAACGCACAACAAAGGTTTCAACAAGCACGTTCTCTGTACTCCAGTCAACTACGAACTGATGAGCAACCATTCAATAAAACACTCAGAATACAGACGATCACGTGAGGCCTGTTTCTTCAGTTAGGGTTTAAGCGAAGTTTAAGATTTTCGTACCAGCGGTCACAAGGAGTGGTTAATTTTAAGGATCGGCATCTTATCTTTTGTTTTTCCAAAACGCAGAGGTACATGTATTTTACAGCTGGGGCGCTCCAGGCGGGGAGTCAACAGATGCGAAGAACCCGGGAGCCAGGTTACAGAGGCGGCAGCAGGCGCGGGCTCCGCAGCTGCATTCTGGGCCGGTAGGCGTCATGCTAATTCTCAAAAATAAATTCAAATGTTTTCTGTGCTGCACCATGCGTATGAAACAAATTTGTTACTCTGAAAAGACAATTTGTTTACCCCGTAGCGTATTAAACGAAACCTACGTCCCTATGTGCCAAATGATCTGTAAGCCAAACACAGTTTTTCATGCAACACCTTCCCCCGACTTTCTAAGTTCAGATCTGTCTCGTTCGACTTATTTCCTGTACCGCCCCTCTCTTTCGCTAATTGCAATTAATTGCCATGAATTTGGTGCTTTACGTTGGGGTGTATTGCAGTGTGTCCTAAAGATTATACTGAAAGCGGTGAACCCCAGGGGAAAAGTATTCCACCAAAAGCAACAAAAATCCAAAGCGAAAGCAAACCTTTGTTCGTTGGCATTACATCCAAACAATTTAGGCGAAGTAGGAAGTGTGTTTTTCTATTACGACACCAGAAGATTGTAGCGAATGCTCAGGGAATTACGATACAGATGTGTCCTTAAGACTTCTCTTTCAAGACGTCCAAAGGCCGGCACTAGGGGATGGGGAGGGATACAGTGCGGATGATCTTTTTTGTTGCAGTTAGAAATTCCTAAGCTCATTCTTCCTTAAAACTTTGCCTGGTTAAAAGTAAGTACTGTCTCATGCCTCAACCATTGCACATATTTGTTGTTTCTGTTTCATTCTTTGAGTTAACAGCGGGAAAATATCTGATCTGCGTTGTTTCAGTTGGAAATATTTTTTTTTACTTCAGCAACAGGGCATCACGTATAATTGCAAAATACTTCGATAGAATTAACATACCTTACATAAAGAGTTTGCTTGAGAAAATAGATTAATAATAAGGAAAATATTCTAAAACCAAAAAAGAAATTTTGGAGCCGAAAAAACTCCGCTATTTCTTTTTTTGCAATTTCTTTTTTTCTTTTTTAGGGGAAGCAAGAGGCTCTAAGAAAAAGTTAATATTTAAAGAAACCTGTAGTCGCTTAATGAGTAAGTGGTATAATTCAATACAAAATCATGTGCTGTATTTGAAAAAAAAATTATAAGCAAGTAGGCATCGTGACTGTCCACAGTTTCCCATTTTCATCCTGTCGACATAACAACCACCACAGAAAAGAAAATAACAAAAACATAGCAAAAACCTCCATACAAAGTAAAATGCCCAAAACATAAAAAAAGGTAACTACACAAAATGAAATGCCCAAAACGTTAAAAAAACTGCAACCACACAAAACAAAATACTCAAACATATTAAGAAATTCTGTTGAAAGCACAATGAAAGTAAACGATAGGAGAAATATATGTTTTTACAACTTAATACAAGTGTCAAAACTGAAATAAAAAGAAAGAAAAAGAAATATTCCAAATTTCATTGTTACTTTAGATATTTTGACCTGTTGACATTTCGTAAATTGCACTCGGTCAAAAATATTACTTACCAGTACTCTGTAGTAACTTTTAATTGCTGTGGTCGTATTTATAAGGTTTGCATAACAAATCAAGTTAATAATGTTGCGCTTTCAGTTAGGCACCTAATACTAATTATTGGCCACTAGGCATAGGCCTTTTAAATAATTTTTGATAAGCGTAACGCTCCTAAATTGATTTGTCATGCAAACCTCATATGGTCACAGCATTATAAAAATTACTATAAATGCATATGCCTAGGTCTCGGGCGTATCTATTAATGCTTTGTGCTCGAGTAACATTTAAACAGAATTCATTTTATTTTCTATGAAATCTACATAAATATCAGCTCGGAGGACTGAAAACTATCAAAAAGTCATAGTACTAGGGTCTGCTTAATAGTTCCAACCTCAAAAAAGCGCATTGCTAAAATCTTAGACTTCTATGAAAACCTTATGAAAATTAGCACGGCAGACTGAAAATTGCTAAACAGGCCCAGTTCTAGGGCTTTCTAATTATTGTTTTGTACCTGACTAAAAGTGTAACATTATCTTTAGTTCTTACTAGCAGAGGTACCCGGTATTTCCCAGGTAAATATTACTATTTCTAAAATCACCCAGTTCAGCGGGTGAAAGTTAATGAATGAAAAAGCTATTTCCTTAAATTTCCAATAAACTTATTTAAATTTTTTTGATTTAGTTAATTTAATTATACGAAGCAAAAATAATTTACATTATTTGCATTACATTCTATTTCTGCCTGATAAGGCAACCGTTGGTGGTGAAAGCTAACGTTTATTAATTTGTGTTTTTCATACACCATGAACCGGATATTTTTTTCACTTTATTGTTATCTACGGCCTCTAACCTAGACCGTAGGTGGGGTAATGGAGTGATGTATTGGGATGCAGATCTTAAGAGTAAAAATTGTAATTTTTACGAAAATTTTGAATGGGCCCCCTTGACACCGGGCACCGACCCTTTCCGTCTGCGGTCTAAGTTACAATACAATGAGGTAGTGTACCAAATTTGGTCATTCTAAATTCGAAACTCTAGGTTTTACAAAAATTGGCATGGGGGACTCTGACCCCCTGGCTTTAACCGTTTCCAAAAAACCGTCTGCATTCTCAGGGTACCATGACATAGTATACCAAATTTGGTGGTTTTAAATTGAAAACTGTAGATTTTACGAAATTTTATGGGGAGGGGCTCTGACCTCGTGCCTGACCCGTTCCCAAAACCGTCTTCCCTCTAAGTTAGAGTACCATGAGATAGTATACCAAATTTGGTGATTCTAAATTGAAAACTTTAGATTTTACGAAAATTTTGTATGGGGGGGGGCTCTAATCCCCGGGCCCCGACCTGTTCCGAAAATCATCTACCGTCTATGTTACATTACCATGATATAGTATACCAAATTTGGTGGTTCTAAATTGAAAACTGTAGATTTCACGAAGTTTTTTATGGGGGGGGGGGGGGGGCTCTGAACCTTTACAAAAAACCGTCTACAGTCTAGGTTAGAACACCATGAGATAGTATACCAAATTTGGTGGTTCTAAATTGAAAACGGTATATCTTACGAAAATTTTGTACGGGGTGGGCTCTAACCCCCCGGGCGCCGACCCGTTTCAAAAACCGTCTACCGTCTAAGTTAGAGTGCCATGATATAGTATACTGAATTTGCTGGTTCTAAATTGAAAAATGTAGATTTTACGAAAATTTAAAATTTTGTACGGGGGGGAGGGTTGTTCCGACCCCCGAGCCGCGACCCGTCTAAAAAACCGTCTCCCGCTAAGTTAGAGTTTCATGACTCAAAATTTGGTGGTTCTGAATTAAAAAGTATATATTTTAAGAAAATTTTGTATTTGTATGTATACCCCCGGGCCTTGACCCGTTCCAAATACCTTCTACCGTCTAAGTTAGAGTACCATGAGAGAGTATACAAAATTTGGTGGTTCTAAATTGAAAACTATAGAATTTACTAAAGTATTGGGTTAACCCCCGTTGCCCCGACCCGTTCTGAAAACCGTCTACCGTCTAAGTTAGAGTACCATGATATAGTATAACAAATTCGGTAGTTCTAAATTGAAAACTCCAGTTTTTACGAAAACAAATTATGGGGGGGGGGCTCTGACTTCGTGCGCAACCCGTTCCAGAAACCGTCTACCGCCTAAGTTAGAGTACCATGAGAGAGTATACCAAATTTGGTTGTTCTATATTGAAAACTGTAAATTTTACGAAAATTTTGTATGGGGGCTCTAAACCCTCGAGGCCCCGACTTGTTCCAAAAACCGTCTAAGTCTAAGTTAGAGTGCCATGAGATAATATACCAAATTTGGTGGTTTTAAATTAAAAACTTGATTTTACGGCAATATTGTAGGTGGAGAGGCTCTGACACCCCCCCCGGTCTCCAACCGCTTCCAAAAACCGTCTATAGTTTAAGTTAGAATACCACGAGATAGTATACCAGATTTGGTGGTTCTGAATTGAAAACTGTAGATTTTACGAAAATTTTGTATATGGGGTCTCTGACCAACCGGGCCCTGCCCCGTTCCAAAAACAGTCTGCCGTCTAATATTTTTAGTGCCAAATAAAAACGTAATATTCCTTTCCTGTCTGCGTGTCCAAACTTTATAAATTTGATCAGGGAGCAAGACGTTCGAAATCGTACGTTTTCCTGCATTCGTTTTGTATGTAACCAAAATCTGTAAACGCGACGAATTGACGTGACATCTCTTAAAATATATAGTACATATCGTATTCGTATTTTTGACCCATGTTTAAACAAACATAACAACAAAATATATTACACCATTAAATTTCAAAATGCATGTATATATCGCTCACTTTTATATAAACCAAGCAGCGGTTTTCCCTTCAAAAAGTTTGATGAAAGCGTTTTTATCTTTATCATTCTGTTTGCAGCAAGTTCTGTAAAACGTGTTACTCAGTTTTTCAATAGCTCTAATCCTCGGCATAAAGGTTGTTTTCTTTTTGTAATTATTTACTGCAGTTTACAGCGTTTTTGAAGATTCCACGTCTCTTCTACAGCTGTATCACAAGCTTTCTCAATGACTTTCAGTTTAATTTTCAAAGCAACGAAACCGAGCCTATGGTTTATTACCCTTTCGAAAATCCTATCTTTATCAAACGTAATGCAACATTTTGCGTCTGCATCACAATCTAGATACGTAATAATATCGAAAACGTAGCGTCGAAATGCTCTTCTTCCAGATTGACAATGAATTTATTGTCAATCCTTGACGTACTGGTCAAGGAATATATTAAGCATTTCTTGACGTTCTGGTAACTCGCTCAAAAAAATCTCTCGCAACCACAATTTATCGGAAGCGTTTCGCTGTTTTCTCACCTCCACATGCCATATCCATTCACCCTTGGCTACAAAACCTCAGCGCCTTTTACAGTTGCGTATATCACGCGATACATATATGTACAAATAAAGACAGTTCGGAAAAAATAACTTTATTTCCTTAACCGTGTTGCAATTCAGCGGGGATACAACCCTTCCATTGTAGACAAGGCTCTAACAAAATTGCGGAAACCGAAGCCTAGCTCCACGTTAACTCCAGTGATACGCCCATTGCGACAGAATTTCGCCATTATTTCATTTTCCCGTGACATTATCTTCAAAATTACAAAAATTCTCAAAACCTTTCATTTTAAATTGTTTTTTAAACTCATAAACAAAATGAGCTTTATAGGATCAAAGGACTATGTTGAAGACAAAAACTCGTGGGGAATTTATCAAATTCTATGTGAATGTGGCGCTTCGTATATAGGACATACCCGTAGAGCCTTCCGTTTTCGATTAAAGGAACACATGACCTACATTCGGAATTGTGACCTAAAGAAGTCATCGATGGCTAAACACTATTACGAAAAGGACCATAAATTTATGTTTGAAGAAACAGAACTAATTGAAAAGCCAGATTCAACAACGAAACTTGTAATTTTGAAATATTTCCGTATATATCAGAATTCTGCCTAAATTGTTAATGATATGGCTTCCACGCCATTTCTATCAAGTGCGTGGAAGCATCTAACCAAAACACGTGACTGTAAACACCATTCATGATATCATATACAATATGAATATTTACGTGCCATTCGTCCTGATGAAGCTAGGTCAATACCCAGCGAAACCATGGTTGGCTTGAAAAAATAAATATTTGTGATATACTACGTCGTATTATCTTAATATATACATTACCTTCAAAAGGCTGTAGCCTTTGAGATCAAGAAAGAATTCATTTGTTTGAAATAAGTGCTTTGCCCGATGCTAAGAAAGTGTTGGTCATATTTAAAACTGCATATTCTTAGTTTTGGAATGGGTAATGGATATCTGTAGGACAATGAATTTTTTATTTTCATTTAAAGAAGATAACCAAAATCTTTGAGGCAAAAATTCCCTGACATCTTTTTTCTCCTTCAACGTTATTGCTTTTAACTGCCTTTTGACGAAATCACTATCCGTTATTCGGGCGGCCTGCCTTTTCGAGGTAAATATACAAAACCCTATATACGGTACTGAGAAACATAAAACTATGCGCTAAATAGTAGTGTTCGCAATTCGAAGGTTTTCGTCAAGATATTACTACACATATAATATGAAAAACAATTTTTCCTTTCTGAAATTTTTCAAGATTGGTAATTAGAATATAATGGTAATTTCTTTATAGTTACATTTTATTCAGGGTCAAATTTTAATGTATCTTTTGACAATTTGGATAAACATTTTAGGCGCAGTCTGTAAAGATCTAATTTGCAATTATAAAAATTAATAATATTCAATTAAATGGGAGGGCGCCGAATAAAATATATTTTCGAGCATAGCATTTTCTTGTGTACTCTATTCTACATTTATCGAGGAAAAGAATCCCGCTTATCTGTGTGTAACTAGTTTCTATAGTTACCTTATCCCTGAAATTTCTGTGTAATTGTGCAGTACATAATGAAAATTTTGCATTAGCTTAGGTCTGCTGTGTGAATATAAGTTTTTCGTGCGACTCAGGATTTCCATTATGGTTTCGCTGCTGTTATTGTTTGACTCTATGAGAGATAGTATAACGGTCGTATTTTTATTATTTTTTTTTTGAGCACCGTGTTAGATTTAAAATTTGTTTATAGCTCTAATTTTATTCTCTGAAATTTTATTATACTCCAGGTATGCATGAGAATTCCTGTTCAACCAATGCACGGAATGTAAGTAGAAAAAAATAAGTGTCTCAAAAAACGTTAAACCTTAATTTAAAGAAATATAACTCTTGAAAATCCAGTAAAATCTTCGGAAGATGACATTTTAATTGTCATTTAAAGTCCTCGGAAATTACAGTCATTTGCAAAAGTTTAAGACCACCTGTTGGTATTAAGAAATTTCTGCCGTTTGCGTCAGCCACTGTCTGTGTTACTGAACTTCCTGTCGGTGTTGGATCACCTTACAACGGCAGCTGTGTTCAGTAAGTGTTACTTAGTTACTTTATATCTTGAAGGATACTCCGAACGTGACTTAAGCATTAAGGTAAATGTGAACACTTGACAATATGATCATGAAATATCGAGAAACATGTACATTTAGCGACCGAATCAGAAGTGCAAGAAAAAACAGCCCCACATGTTGACAGTCCATAAGGCGTTCTCCGATGAGTTCGTGCAAGAAAATCAAGTATATTCTACATTCAAAATGGTCTGCTATTACTATCAGACTTTTTTCCCGAAGCCTTAGCCAATATTTTGGATTAAAGTCTCATTAACCGGCACATGAACCTAGACTAACCCCTGTCACGAAAAAGAACAGATTGCAGTTTGCGAAACTTCATCAATCGTAGACTGCTGAAAATTGGAGGCAATTTCTTTTTTCCGATGAATCAACTGTGCGTCAATTTGAATAAACTGAAGCACATGTTCAGCTACCAAAAGACAAAAGGTTGGATGAAAATTCACCGTTAACATCATAACACATCCGCCTAGTCAGATGATATAGGGTGCTATGTCTGCATTCAATATTGCTTTGATTTCATTTTTGCATGCAGGCATTACCATAACTGATCCTTTTTACGTTGAAATGTTACGTGAGAAGCTGTTAACTCGTATGCCAGTGCACAGATGCACAATCTTTATGCATGATGGTATTCCATGCAACAAATCAAATACAGTAAAGGACTAGCTGCAGAGGAAGCACATAAGTGTGCTTTACCGGCCAGGTAATAGTCCCGACCGTAACCCCAACAAAAAATTTTTGACCATTATAAGACTAGGTAGCAGAAAAACATACGTTTAATTTCCAAGCTTTGATTAACCCGATAAAGTACGTGTGGTGCAAAGACATTTTAAGTGGCTTGTTCAAAGCACTCATTGAGAGTATCTCACATTGTATTATGTCCGTTATAAAAAAAGGTGGCCATATAAAGTACTGCTTTCGGTCTTTTTGTGTTCTAAAGAATGTAAGTTTTCATCTGTGGTGTCATTTTTTCGTATCTCTGATTAGTAATTAGTTGTTTCTTTAAAAATCGTTATTTTCAATAAATTGATTAGCTATTTCACAATAATTCAAATGACTGTAAACGTCACTTCTCGTTTGTATGCTTCAAAAACCTGCTCTAAAGAAAGAAATACATTCATGTTATTTCCGTAGAGTTTATAAATTAGAAATAAATTATTCTAACAGAGATACATTTCCGGCGAAAATGCACCAGCCAAATTTCAAGGAATAATTATATAAATCTTTGGAAAATTACAATTGCGTTCTAAACAGGAAGAAAAATGCCGTTAGCTACATTTCACCATATTTTTAAAGGTTGCATGAGAGAACCGTTGCTTAATATAAAGTCGATATAAAGATGTTCCAAAAACATTTTTATTTAAAAAAAAATATATGTATGCCTCTACCAGATTTTCGCAGTTTTTCTGTAAAGCGCTGCTATACTGTGTGAAAAACGCCAATTTTCAATTATTTCCAAATTAACAAAAATCCATATTCTTATATTTGTTCCTAAAACATATTTTCCACTTTCTGTTTAATTTATGCTTTCATAGATAATTCATTATATACATTTTTTGCTATATGCAAGTAGTTTCCCAAATCAGTCAAAGCTTTATCGACAGTTTATTATAAAAATAAAACGTAATACATAAAATTTTATTCGGGAAAAACCTTGTCCTAGATTCAAGCTAATTTTTTAGAAAGACGCCATTAGTATGGTGATTGATCTATATTGTACTGTATAATTACACATAGGAGTTGTAAAAGTAAATCCAATCTCGTGGAACGTAGCCGAATTTAATTGTTTCTATGTGGAAGAAAAATATGTATACGCACATGGAAACATGCACAAAGTTAAATTTATATCATGCACAAACCTAATAATATTTTTAATTCCAGTGCTGGATTATGGTATTCATCATTGACTTACTAGGACATACTGTCCATTATTGGCGTCATAAATGACGTGCACCATATATAAAAATAACTTCAGTTTCCCATTTCTCCTCAGCTGAGGATCTACAACTTGATGATATGCTTGTTTTAAACAAAGTCAATGCAAAGTTTAGGAAATATTCCAGAAACCGCGTTCCTGAGAGAAATCAGGTGAGTTATTTGAAAAAACGCCTAGATTACTCCCGCATTCAATTCCCTTATAATCCACTAGAGCTTTGTCTTACCGTTATCAGTTAGGCTGTCTTCTTTCTCTCTAATCGTTGAATGAGAACATGGGATTCACAATTTCTGTCCTTTTAAAATACTGAAGGGTAACTTAAATCACCGAAAATTAAGATGTAAAATTTATTGCATAAAGAAAATTTTTCGTTTCACCCCGGTCTTGAAAAATCAGAGGTTTTAGACAAATTTTCAAATCTGATGTTTGCATTTTTATCTAGATATATGTATAAATGATCTTACACAGGTACACAGGTTGACCTACTGATGATGCTCATGCAATTCTCTGCAACAGAACGAGTCGACATTAAGCGGTGGTATATTCGCCGCGATATTTTGGGCAACAGCAAGGCAACAAATTGCTTCATAGGACAACAAATGCCACATAAAATTTAATATTCCCCTTTCTCTTTTGAATCAGATGTTTCTTTTGAAATATAAGCACCAACATGTTCGCCCATGGATCTTCTTTTGTGGTAGTATATTGTAACCTACGAAAATGACGTGAATTCGCTTTCCTAAAAGCATGTGATGCCATTTTTCGTTGGAAACGTCTCGTAGTTAAACCACAATTATTTTTAAATTTCTACAAAATAAATTGTCTTTAACAAATTTCCTAATTACCTAAAGTATTCCTAAATTTACTGAACAAAAATTGCTATAAATATAATTTCAGAGCAGTTTGACGTCATAGAGAGGTATGCTCTTGATGGCACCATATTGCAGATGTAAACTGTACTTAAACGAAACAAATAATGAAAAATGGGAGTTTTCCGTATTTTCAGCAAGAATCCGATTTCTGGTATATATTTGTCAACAACTGTTCTCAAATTTCATCTAATGTTTAATAAAAGAAATTAGGAGATCAGTATTTAATCCCGAACATATCTACAATGTTTTATTAAACCAGACAGTTTGAACCATTTCAATCACCTTGCATCAGATTTAAAGCGAGATATATTTACGGCTGTAAGTTTTTGAATTATCAGGTATGCCATTAAATATTTTTTTGCACATTAGGCGTTCAATTATTCAAATATATTTCTTGCAAATTCAAGATCATATGATTTTATTGGTTCAACAGAAAATCAGATGGGCACGTTCCATTATGTCTCAATTAGTCGAAAATCAAGAGAAAGTGAGTGTTCCCCACAAAGAACTGCAAATAATTAAAAGCTTACAACAAAATGTATATGTACTTTTATTTAAAAAGAGATCTACAAAAAAATTTCCTTTTTCTCTGCATAGCGTGTTTAATCCGGAATCTGTTTTTTAATCTATTCTGAATTACCAGTGATCTAGACACGTTTAATAATTTTCGACAGACTTTCTTAAGACTGTTAATGATCTATGACTCACGAGACACTGACTGTGTGTGAAAACAATTTAAAGACCTATCGAAGATAGAACGAGCCCGAAATGTACATATGGCTAAAGAGACAAAATAATTGAACGTTTAGTTGGTCACAGACGCATCCGTCAGCTAGAGATCTTAACACGTGGCTTAAAATATTCCGTAATGTGTAAGCATTTCACAGAATGAAAGGAAGAACAATATGCAGAAATTGAAGTTTTACTGGGATTGGAAGAGTGCAAAAATACACCACTTTTCCGTTGAAATCAGTGCTGCAGAGCGAAAATCTTCTACGACAAACTGGAAGGCTCTGGGTTCGATTCCCGGTGGCGGCGGTGAGAATTTTTCGGAGACTCATTTACTAAAGTGTAAAGAGCGATTATTTCTGTTTGGTGTTCCTGATCCACGTCGAATGCTGGAATTAATTGTAAATTCGGCTCCTAGTTATTTGTTCAGTTGCTGCTTTCCGCCTTTGGTGAATCCCCAGCACTGTGCGGGGCTACATTAAACAACCTGTCATGTAGTTTGGCATTCAATTACCTGTCAGTCTGGAGAATTCGAGGCTCCTGACGTGTAGTGGTAGCAGGTCCGGAGCATACCTGGAAGACCCTGGTTTCGATTTCCGGTGGCGGCCGATTATAATTTTTCCGAGACTCACTTTTTACGGTGTAAAGAGCAATTATTTCTGTTTGGTGTTACTGTTCCACGTCGAGTGTTTGAATTGGTTTCTGTTACGGAAACGCAGTCTTATTTTCTTCAACTTACTGACGGATTAATATTATTCATTAGTAAAAATATATTTAACTCAAACACATTTGTACACCGTAGAAAGCTCTGCTTTCCACGGAAAACCGTTAAAGTAATTATATTTCGATATATCAGATTATGATGAGAAAGTCTGGACCTAAGTAGTCTGGAAAATACGTTTCCATGTTAACAAAATTAAAATAGTACAAAAACGAGAGAGATTATATTGTTCTTATATTCGAGCCTGCACGTTCGCTGTATAAATCTGACAAGATACAAATAACGTTTTTTATTGCATTTTTTTCAAAATTCTTCCTTTGGTAGAAATGAGGGGTAATGCAGAAAACCTGTTAATAACTGGCCGTTCATGAAAGTTAGATACTTTTATTCTCACAAAGTATGCTGAGAAGCAAAGTCTGCTTCCTTCGACAAAATCTGCGCCCATTCAGGTTTTGATAGGATACATGTTATTATATTCATGTGCGTGTGTTTCTCAACGTGTTTCTTAAAAGTTAAGCTGATCGAAATAATATTCTTTATTTTTTTTCAAGCTGAATGCAGACATTGGTAGATAAGGAACTGCTGGTGACGTTGTTTTACATAAGCGAGGAATCGGGAGCGGAAGCTTTACGAAAGTTTTGGGTGCAGAATTGAATGAAGAAATATCGAGGTTCTTACACATTTGCCGGACTACAATCTCTAGTACGATATTTCAAGGAAACCGGAAGTTGGTCAGGTCGTCCTCTAATTGGCAGACTATTGTTGTCAGAAGCCCGCTTCAGCGATGTTGTTTCACAAATGAGCGCCACAGCGGCCCAATCAACGAGCGGTGTAAGTCGAACATTGGAAACTGCAAGAATCATGGTCATACCAAAAAAGTTCGTATTCTGTATCCTGTATGGTGTGTCAACTTGTATCTCTGCAAGCTGTAATACTTTCAGCAGCTGTTACCAAGTGATGAAAAAACTAATCGGGAGGAATTCGCAATGCGGCCTTTGACAAAAACCGCAGAAGATCCACAGTGGCTGTTCAACACCTACAGGACAGACGAAGCGCATTTATGGCTCTATGGGACTGTTAATACTTATAACTGTGGAATTTGGGTGAAGGACAATCCAAGCTCCGTCAAACAGAAGATGTTGCATTCCCAGCTTATGTTGACGGCGTGTAGAGTGACCTTCACCATGTGATTGTCCTTCAGTGTTTACCCAAATGAAACACATTTGTGACACGCAATTTTAACATGTCAAAAATTTTAAATTGTGAAAAACTTGTAAGGTACAGCAAACATAATTGAATTTAAACTCTGAAAATATCATCTGCGCCTTAGACGACAAAACGCATTAAAATTATCTTCATGTGCAAAACCAAATTCTGTCTTTTCAAATATCAGCCGTTAAAAATTATTGTTCAGAATCAGCAGTTAGCTGTCCTTAAGCTTCCTTTGTGGCAAGTTAATTTAGCAAAACAACAAAACCCTTACAAATAATAACATTTACTTACAAAAACAGAGGTTAATTCTTATTGGTGCTACAAAGCGAATTCTTGGTAAAGGCAGCTCGCTACAACCGTTTAACGATCATAACGCCCGGAACCCCCGTACATACACACGAGTATAGCCGTCCGGAACGCCCGTACATACACACGAGTATAGCCGCCCGAAACTCCTGTGTAGAGTGAGTCAGATTTTCTACCCTTACCTTACCTTCAAATTTGAACGACCGATGAAGGATCATCAGGTGTCACTCTCAATTCTTATAGTTGTTACTAAACAAAGCAGTAAAACGACAGACAATATCGGTCGTAATGGTATTTATAGTGATACAATATTTTTGGGTCATGGTCGTTAAAGAGTTAAAAGATCAGCGTATGAGCAGCCTTAGTGGAAGAGTCCCTTTTACTTAAATGAATTAGGCACATGGCTGTTTCTTCGGAAACTTCGAAAATTCTAAAATGGAGTTCTATATTTTACTTAAAAAATTTCCGCCTTTCTTTCCCGTTGTGATTGCATTCCTAATTAATAAGCAGATCACTATCCACTTATACAGGTATTTCTTTAAGTCTCTTAGCATCACGTGGCTTTACAAAAATTTTAAGTATAAAAAAATCGAATTGTTCATCCCACATCCGCGACAGATGCATGCTGATGCGCTGAAGGCACGATGAAAGAATTTGCTATTTGGATGAAATATGCCATATCTGCAAATTATAAATTTCCAAAAGAATTTCGTTTCTACACTTTAATATTACCAAACAAGTGTTATTTTATATGCACTTGTATTATAGATATACCCACGTTTTATAAATTGCAAGAACAAAAACGTTATTACCAGCTCGTATTTATAGGAGTCGAAGCAACTACAAGTAATATAAGTCGGGGGCAAAAGTCAGGAAACGGTACGAACAATACCTGATGCTGAGCTCTGTTAATCAGTTTTATTCTTACTCTTCCGATAGGAATGGCAGCTGATTTAAGCGAGATTGCCAAACGATAAATTGTAGCGGACAGACAACTGACTCAGAGCATTTCCAATACAGCAAGGCTTGCGTGTTTCTAACGCCAAATGTGCTTAGTACTTTGAAAAATCGGGCCGAGAAATTAAAAACCACAAACCGCCAGAGTGATGTTAGCCGTCCCCTGTACGACGATGTTAGAGGTCAGGTAGGGCTATCCCGCATGGGGCCAGCTAAAGGAAGGTATACTGTATCACATCTTCTCATAATTTGAATGCTGGTGTTAGGATTGATACGTCACTAAACACACGTTCCGGATCGTTTGGCAATCAGTCAAGGCACATGAAAAACAACGTTCCATGCATTCCATCTAATCCATCATCTGTCGTTTGTATTGGAACAGCAAATCCGATCAGAGGCAGCACCACCACGAAATTTACAGGAGGTGAAGAATCTGCTGTTGAGGTGTTGCTATCAGATACCACAATACAAGTTTAGATATCTTGTTGCGTTCATGCGTCGCCGGGTATGATGCTTTGGCGGCACGTAATGGACGAACATCATATTAGACAGTAGGTCATAATGTTTTGGCTCTTCTGTATAACCATAAATCCCTGAAAGATTAAATGCATCGAGCTTCAGCAGAGGTGTTTAATCGCGAAAAGGTACATTCTTTGCAAAACAAATTTCATTAGCTTTTTTATTTTCTGGTCATATCTTTAATCTAAAGATATACCTTAAATGATTCTTTATCCGAAGTTTATAATTTCTGTATTCTCTCGAGTTCCGTTTTATTATTTTAAACAATTCTCTTTGTCCAGTATCCCATATCGTAAATAATGTTTGGGAGTCACAATTTGTTCTATGACAATTTTTGAAACCAAAACGTGGGGTTCCTTTTAAGTGTAAAATTTCTACTTATTTTACAATAATTTAATTTGTTTATTGAGAGTTTGTACATAGTTTAAATAATTAGACAAAGATTGTTCTGGTGGTTCAATCCAATTTCGTTCTAATGATGTTGTCCAATAGGAATCAATATTCCCACTATTATGTGCAAAAAATTTTAAACATATAATTAAAGTTAAACAATCTTTTATCGTGTGAGTAAAAGGGCCTTGATTTTCTCTAAGAGGTACAACCTCTAGCACAAACTTTTAAGGGGGTTGAAATTGCACAGGAGCATCCCATTACAGGTGTGTAACTATCGATAGTTTTCGATAGTCAAAAGTAACAATGGATAGTGCTGTCGATAGTTTCTTGACAAAATTTCCCTAGAGAAAATTTGTTTTCCGGGATGAAAAATTATTTCTAACAAGATTTTTTCTTACTTTTCCACATTGTCAGAAAGCTCAGCTCCGATAAACTTTGAAACTAACCTTTTTTTCTTCCTTTGGTTTGGTGTTTAACGACCACCGTAAGCACCTCGATGGGCTGTAAGCATTCGCGCATCCCTGATTTAGGGCCAGTGACTTCAGGAAAGGAAGAGAGCAGTGGCGGCTCGTAGGTAAATATAGTGGGGGTACTGCTTCAGAATTTTTTATCCATTGTTTTAATATTGTGTAAAATGAAACAAACACATATAAAAAGAAAATTTATACATAAATAATATTTTTTACTTACTAATAGACTAAATTGTTACAGTTCAAGCTTCCTACATTCATTAAAAAGCGAGATTCATTCTTCTTGTTTTAATTTGCGCGAAAATGTTAATAATTTTCTCCTTCATCGCTGGATGACTGAGAAAATTATTAACATTGACTGATGACTGTTGAGGAAATTTTTCTCCATTGAAAGCACTGCAAGTGCATTTAGTCTTTCAGGATTCACAGTGTTCTTTAGAAAGTATTTTATTATTTTCAGTGTTGAAAAGAAGTGTTCTGGTTCTCCTGTTGTCATGGGAATTATCCAGGTGATTGTTATCAGTTTAGTAATTTCACTAAGAACATTATCTAGATTATTTTCTATGATAAATTTCACAAGGTCAATTAATTTGCAATATTCATGCATATCGGATCTACAACAGATTACTTTTAGTTCAGTTTCAAGTGTTTCTAAATTACTTCAACATGAGGCATAATCTGATGAAAAAACTCTAATCAAAACAAAAAATTATCACCATTCAGGTATTTTAAAATCCCTGTTTTTTCTGCAATGGTTCCATCTACATTTGATGTTGACTGAATTTCAGTAAGGCAGCTTTTTAAAGGTTGCAAATTTTCATGAACTCTGTTTAGGGTCCGTATGTTAAAGTTCCACCCTGTAAAGGATGGACGTGGAATTTTGACGTACATGTGCTTCTTGAGAATGGATACACGTTGCGGTGATCTTGAGAAGAATGTTGGAATAGTCAAAACGTTAGAGAAAAATATTCTTGCGTTCCGTGTAATACATGCTGCATTTCTCATTATTAAATTAAGTTAATGCACATAGCAGTGAATGAAATGTGCATTACTATAAACTGCTTTTATTTTTGCTTGAACTTCTGCTTTTTTTTTGCCTTTCATGACATCTGCACCATCAAATGGCTGAGCTATCAGTCTTTGCCTATTTCTTTGAAGGATTATGTCTAACTGTTCTAGAATACGTTTTGATATGCCATCAGCAGTTTGATATTCTGGAATAAATAATCCCCAAAACCGCTGAAATATTTCTCCACTCAACAAGTAACGTAGAACAAGGACCATTTGAGTGTGTTCCGATACATCTGTAGTGTCATCAGCCATGACAGCTACAAAGAAAGCTTCTGTCATTTCTGTCCGTATATCATCATGGTATATTTGTAGCAGGCAGTCAAGTACCTGATTCTGAATGGTCTTAGAAACACCTTTGAAGACCGTACTAGTTTCTAAGGTATTCTTCAAATCTGGATCTAATTTAGATGCAAAATTTATTTATCCTCTAAATACCACTGGATTTACTGAATCGTCAGTTTGATCATGTACACGTAAAGGAGTTTCAAAGTATCCACAAAAGAAAATACCGTCTACTATTTTTTTCACGGTTCTTTTTAACCTTTATGTTATGCTCATTGTTGAAAGTATGTATGCCTCACTAAGTTTCTCCTTAATATTTACGTTCCCCAAAAGAGACAGTGAAACCACATTTTCTACGTGCTTCTTTGACTTCCCATGTTTTCCAGTTTTTTCTTTCACTTTGTTTATATTTCTAAAACTGTCATTTCTCCATGGTACATCACTTCCAAACAGCAAACACGGGAAGCAAAACAATGCATTTTTTACTTCACAGCCGCGAAACCTACTTTTCCGTTAGTATAATTCAGAATTAAAGCTACAAATGTACTTCTTGTTGTTGCTTATTACTGGCTGAGATATTTGAATATCAGTTGTTGAATGGCCTCATTTCTTCACCGTAACTTTTTCATGCAGAGATAACTGTGGAAACTTAAGTTGTTGAAGTTCACTTACAGTCACAGAACTTATTTCTTGGGAATGCAAGGAGGCCATGGTTAAATTATTTAAATTTTCTGTAAAATAGAAGAACCGAAAAAAAATATTAATTAAATAGAATAGCTGGAAGCATCACACATTCATAATCATCTAATTCTACATTTTATCACATTCAAGAAAGAATATGGTACGCCGGTTTTTAAGAGTAACACACGCGGAGCCAAAAGAAACAACACTTTCTTACGCTTGCCCAACAGGGTCGGCACAGCGTGATCGACAGTGCTCTCTCTACCTAGAGTGGTGCCTCCTATCTCGGAGCTCGGACATGTGCGCGTGCGCACAAGAGCCAAACGCCGCGTCGTTGAAACAGTGAAACGCATAGTTTCATAGAAGGATGTTTTTATTTTTTTCATGAACTAGGGGAAGACTATTGACATTAAGCTTAAGGATTACACACTATCTACCAACAAGTAATTGGACACACCTGCAATCGACGATATCTGCTGTCCTGAGACACGTCACGGCCGCCGCCGTTAAATATCGTGTGGGAAACAACAACGCAACCAGTCGTGTGCAAGATGCCACGCAGTTCGGAGCTCTCTGATTTCGAGAAAGGTGTAATCGTCTGGTATCACAGAAATGGCCGATCCATACGTGACATATCCAGCGAGTTGAAGTACACAAAATCGCCAGTGGCCTACGTGATTGGCAAGTGGAAGATGAGAGGTAACTGTCGGAATGTGCCCCGACCCGGCAGACCCACAAAACTGGGAGTTAGAGACCGACGGGTGCTGGCCAGAGAAATTCGGAAGAACCGCACCAAATCGATGGGCCACATCGGCAAGGAGTTTCAACAGGCATCCGTTAGTGTTCTTTCGATGAATACCAACGGTAAGGAAGCCCATCTGCTTGGTTATCATGGACGTGCTGCTGCCCACAAGCCTTTGATCACCAAGTCCAACAGCGCTGCTCGGCTAACGTGGTGCAAAGAACATCGACCGTGGACCGTTGAACAGTGTAAACAGGTTCTCTGGAACGACGAATCAAGGTCCACGGTCTACCGTTTGGATGGCAGGATTTGGGTTTGGCGTCTGCTTGGAGAACGCCTCATGCCGGAATGTATTGTGCCAACTGCAAAGTTCAGCGGCGGTGGAATTATGCTATGGGGTGTTTCTCCTGGTATGTCACGGGACCCTTGGTTGCAATTCCTGGTAGACTCAACGCCGAGACCTATTGCACCATTTTGGATGACCATGCGCTTCCTACGTTGTGGCAGTTTTACGGTGTGGAACTATGTTACTTTCAGGATGACAATGTCACCTGTCATGTTGCGAGGTCCACCATGGCTTGGTATGAGGACAATGGGGTTAATCTAATGGACTGGCCTGCGGAGAACCTGGGCCTTAACCCTATCGAGCACCTCTGGGACGAGTTGGAGTGTAGACTTAAGGGGTGCCCCTACCGTCCGAAATCGGCGAAGGAACTGACTTGTCTTCTCCAAGCTGAGTGGAAGAAAATACCGCTAGCCGTCGAACAACGCCTGGTTGAGAGTATGCCCCGAAGGGTCGCAGCTGTAATCGCCGCTCCTGGAGGCACCACCAACTGCTGAAGGTGAATAAACTTCGTTTCCCTTTGCTATCACAGGTGTACAATTACTTGTTGGTAGATAGTGTATAATGTACAAGTATAAAGAGTGAATTAAAGAAAAAACAGGTAAATTATATTGACTTTTATCGATAATGTCGAGTGAACATCCGGGCCTATCTCGGACGAACGATCAGAAGCCAGTGCTTACACCACTGCTCTAGCGAGCCGGGGAAACTACATTTTGACGATATTCTCCCGAAGTGAGTGAGCAAAAGTCAGGAAAAAAATGTTTTGCCTCAAGAACAAGCTAATTTGTGGCTCCTTGATTCTCATTTTCTGCTTGTACTGTAAGATTTTTTTTGTTTCTGTTCAGAAAAGCTAAAGAAGGAAATTCTGTAGTTCTACATGAAACTTTTTTTCTAAAATGTTTAACAAAATCTTGGTAATTATTCCTGAGAAATTCAATAATTAAAGTTTTGAGTGTGGCTGTTCCACAATTGCTTTTTCTGGGACCAATTAAATCGACAGCAGCTGGATGCTGTTGTTTTAAATTATCCTTAACATTTGACGTATTGCCCGACATTTTGTAGTTCTTCCCGAAAAGGCTATATTTTGCGTAGACCTTATCTTTACCAAAAGAAAAATAAAGTTGCACAAAATATATTTTACGTTTACCCATTATCACTGAAAACTCACGCTCAACAAAATATTGTTTCAGCACCTGACGCACCTTTAAACTTCCAGTTAAAACATAAAGAACAACGCTTTTGACTTCCTCATTATCTGACTGGAACGTACACTTTCGCTTTGAGCTAGACTTTGCGAGAATAGCAACCGAGAGCAAATCCCGCACTCCCTCACGATTTGCTCTTTTGATTACAATTAACTTTAGTTTCTCATTGTCATCATGTATCAATATGGCTGGGCTAAATGTTTTCGATACCAGTATAAATGAGGTGAACATGAGCGTTTCAGTCATCAAAGCCATCGGTGGAAGCTGAATTCTTTACACCATCGTGATGTACACTTACAGCATAGGAAAACCTAAAACTATCGACAGTTACAAAAAACTATCGATATCCTGATTTGGAGAAAACTGTCGATACTATCGATAGTGCCATCGATAGTACCTCCATCTCTACAACCCATCACAAAGAGTATCTGGTTGTGACACAAATCCGAATATCCGTCTCGCTGCTAAATTTTCATCCCTTCTTTTCAGAAATACAATCGGGAATCGGCTACCTTAGTTCTTCAAACGTTTGAGGTGTTTGAGTATTACATACATTAAAGTGTGTGATTTCGAGTTCATTATTACCTTCCATTCTATATACCCGCAGTCTAAATAATTATTTCTCAGTTTTTTATACACATCCACCAATGAGGTTTTTTATGTTCTGTTTAATGTGCGAACTTATTTCAAACTTTTCATTGTCGCCTCAGTTTGTGGTAAGTTGCTCCTACACCTTTTCTACTCTATCATGCAATAATATTCGTCCCTCACTTGATGTTAATTTTCGAACGCTGAATTGATATCCAATATACGAAAGGACTAGTGTATAAAAGGATCGGGTTGTTTACAGATACTAGACTTCACATACTACATGTAGCACAAACCAGAAAAATGCCTAATTTATGGATATCATATAATTTCTGTCGAGCTGAGGATAAAACGTTTCAAATCAGACCTACATTTAAGAACTCTGATTGCTGTTGAAAATTCTAATAACTCGAAGGCACTATATCTCAATTTTTCACGATGTTAGATTTCTCTTTTCAAATTTGGAAGCTCTTACGATGCAGACACTACAATAGTCAGTACATCCTATGCAAAATAAAGCGTGCTCCAGAAATCGGCATACTTCTGTTAAAATGAAGTTTGAAAAATTATCTGTAGGTATAGTATTAGCAGTTGGTCGCCTAGTGTTTAATAGTTATTCAGCAATTTTTCTAAAATTTATAATCCATAAAAATATTATTAAGACACTATGGTTCTAAAGTCTGAATAATTTGTATCTTTGGATTTTGAAACAGATACATTCATATACATAATTGTTTGGGCTTGCATTTCCCCAGTTCTTTTTCTGTGAACTCCAGTACTAGCAAGATGCATGGATTTCTTCACTCTAAAATGAGTAATTAATGAAAACGCAAAAGATTCCCGATAAATAGGCCGTCTGTAAAGTTTGAGATTAAAATTTATTGTAAGCATTTTTTATCGCGTTCGTTGTTTATACGTATTTCCTTCCCATGTGTAATTCGTAAAATCGGTGGATTCCACTTAGGCTGCTTTGCTTATTTCGACATAGACCGCAGCCTGCAATCGAAGAAGCTCATCTTAAATAGCCCGCTAAATCATAAGACATTTGCTCGCCCCAACTGCTAAGGTATTGACAACATGCAGCATTACAACTGTTTTCTGTTTCAGTTAATTTGCTTAAGATTACTAGCTAACCGGACTTAGAAAGTGTTTTCAGATCGATTTTAACTTTGTTTTAAAAGATATAAATATTAATTATCTTAGATTAAAGAAAACTGCGTATCTAAAATACAAATACCTGCTATAAGATAATTTTCTGTTGTGAAACAAATGCGGAGCTCACATTAATAGAATAATTTTTAACATGTGTTTACCACACGGGCTGTTCGCAAATTTTACATCTTTCAAAGCAATTATTGATTTTTGCTTGACATTCAGTTTTTTTTTTAGATATTGAATAAATTTGGACAAAATATATGCGTGGTAACTGCTAGAGATGTCTGCTCTCAAAAGAACTCAAGTTATTCCAAAAATTGAGAAAACACGAGAAAACCGTAGTCTTCTTATGAATTAATGCCTTAGTATTTAGTTATTTTACAAGAATAGAATTCTGGCTGAAAACTGAATAACCACTATGTAAATCTTAGTTATACATGTTATGCAGGGAGTGTAATAAACGCATTGCGTAATATTTGACAGATTGGAAACACATTAAATCAATTAAATTCTTTAAAAGCGTTAAAACATATTTCACACTCAAAAGGGTACGTAGCATTAGATTTTGAATGAAGTGAATGCTTCTCTGATGGTGTGTGTACGTACAAATGACACTATTGCAAGTTAGTAAGAGGCGGCACATCCCTTGGAGGCTCCACTATATCCCCTGTCTCAAAACGGAAGCCGACGAGCAAAAATTCCCTCTACTGTAGATCAGAATTTGAAGGAGAGAAGATACACACTCACTACACAATACATTAGAGACAGGTATGATGGTCAGTTAACATTAGCATCCCTAGCCCTATCTAAATAATGCGAAGCCGTTGACCACGATAGGGGTTGCGAACGGTCGGGCGCTCGCTGCGTAGCCTGGGCTACGGGAGTAGATGATATTCTTGTGTGCTATTGTAGACGGCTCGTTATCTGAAATTACGCATGGCCTGTGCCGGAAACATCAAAACTGGACATTTGCTGAGTGGCGCCACGTCGTGTGTTCCTATGAATTGGGCTGTACCGAGCTGACGGTAGGAGCAGTGTGTGAAGTTTTCAGTATGACGACGTGGCAACCTAGTACCAGATCGGTCCTGATCAAGTCGGCGGTGGTTAACTATTACGTCTTGCGAACAACCCACCAGTTCCGTTCTTGTGCGAGAACGATTGCCCCGCTCATTGAGCTCCTACAATCCGTCCTTTTCTCAAAGTCTGACAAATTTCTCCGTTTAACCACAGCGCTACGACTTTAACTACCTACTGTTATACTTACACCATATATATGCTACGTTGTTCTACTAAATGTGCCTTCTCGGAAATAACGTGGACAACGGCTTCACATTATTTAGATAGGGGTTACCATAATTTAGTGAGTGATCAGTGGATGTTATTTAATTTGAAATTCCTATTCTATTTACATTTGGTATTTTTCTCATAAAATGTAATTTATGAAAATTTGCATGGACTTTTTTTTGCTCAACCCATCTGAAATGCATTAAAAGTACGAGGGGGCATAACTTTCAAATATTTTTTTGCCTGACACTGAATTCTTTTATGTAAATTTTAAACGCAAATTAAACGTGGGCATAGTCTTTAAAAAAGGAAAGCATATTTCCCAAATGCTTACGAACATCGATGTTCATCCTTGTGAGCTGAGAGCTTTTTCATTATCAGCGATTAGACTCGATTTTGATTTCGTTACCAGAAGTTCAAATAGTGCGTCGTCTTTAGCACGGCGTTCCACGCAATCGTTTCAAAATAATATTTGCAATAAACAAATTTTGGTTTCTGCTTCCAGAAGCTGTTGGGGTGCCCGTATTTAGAGGCAACCATGCATGTTTCTGTTTAAAATCTTGTTTCTTTTGTTCTTCTGAACTTCCAAAAACGAGATGAATTAACGATGTCTATCAAAGGGAATGAACAGTTCTTTTTTTATTGTAGAGATTAATTGAAAGAACTGTTCATCCATTCATTTTGTATTTTACGTCATAAGTGTTTTACCTGGTAATTAACGTACAATTGTGTTTTCATCTTGTAGTGCAATATCTGAAATTGTAGATGTCGGACTGGAAAAGTACATTTTCTTAACGAAAAGCAAGTGCTACACAGTACTTCCAGTGACCCTTCGTGGTCGAAATCCATTTTCTCTCATTCTCCAAATTCCATATCAACACCTTTTATCAAGTGTTTTTTTTTTCAATTGTCTATTTCAGGATTTTTCACTTTCCGCTCCGATTGATGGTATCATTCAATAATTTAAATGCACAATTCTGAAATCTCTTTTTATATTACATTTCTAAAAGTAAATCTAAGATATCACAATTTTTTATCATCATATAGCATTTACTAAATAAAATGTTACCATCATTAAATGCCACTTATATGGATATGGGCGCTTCTGTAGTACCTACCTAAAAGTCTGGATCAAGTACACATGAATACTATTTCCACAAAGGTTTTCTTTCTTCCCTCATAGTTATTAAATTTTTTCACGATAATTTCGAATTGCATCGGAAATTTACTTCTGATGCAATGATACCTTACAGTAAACTTTTCGTTCAATGAACTTCATGTGGGATATTTAATACTTATTTTGTGTCGAATTGCATCCGCAAAGATGAGAATAAAAAATATTGCGAATGTAAAACGTGTAGAACACAATAAAAAAGCCGTGAATGAAACAGCACACCTTAAAGTGCTGTTTGCGTAGGGACTTTAAAGTGCGTATTTAAAGTCCCTTCGTACCGTGGGAATAATGAGAAAATGTAGTGATTTGAAGAACGTTCAAAAAGGAAAGATAGAAGTTCCTGCTTCCACAAAGGTGGAAGCATCTCAAAAACAGCTGATGTCCTTGGCTGTTCACCAGGTGCTGTAGTAAGTATGTACCAAGAACGGACCGCTGGCACACCGAGTAAAACGCAAAGTTACAACTGTGGAGCCGCAAAAACCATCGATTCCATAGGGGTAGCTTCCGTCGACTGGTAAGGGCAATCGACGCCCAACAGGTTAGCAATTGACCGCGAAAATGAACACTGGGGCACCCAGTTGCTTGTCTCCGATAACAGTAGAGCGAAGCTTGTCAAGCATGGGTCACCGGACTTGAAGCTGCGTCAAGGCGCCCATGTTAGCCTAGGTCCATAGGCAATGATGCCTACATTTCTCATGGGACTACCGTCATAGGACAATGGAAAGGTAGGAAAACGTCTTCGTCTCTGACGAATCGTGGTTTCTACTCCACAGACGTGACGGGCGATGGCGATTAAAGCGTCATGCGCACGAGAACCAACACCCGAACACGTTTGTCTGTTAAGTACAGGTCGAAGGTGGAAGTGTGCATGTCCGTAGGATATATTCCTGGTACGAAACCTGTTACCACTGGATGTGTCCCTCAACGTCAATGGCTACATGCCCATCCTCGCTGAACACATGCATTCCTTCGTATTGGACCGTGGGTTGATGGTGTCTACCAACGCAGCAATGCGCCCTGACACGTTGCTAAGGGAATGCATGATGTTTCAGGAACACGAGAGCGATATCTCTGTTCTCTCTTGGATGTCGAGATCGCCGGAATTCAATCCCATACAGCCCTTGTGGGATTATTTGGATCTACCGGTTCGATGTGCAGAACCGAAACCATGTCGTCTCCGGAACGTCCGTGGTGTGCTGCAGTTCGAATGGGCACGTGTACCTCGGGAAACCTTCCATGTTCTGATTGTGTCATTGCCACTCCGTCTCGCTGATGACAACCGAGCCAAGGTTGCTTATTCCCATTGTTTCAAGTGATAATATTATTGTGAACGGCTGTGTATTCAATAAGTATGAAATATCTTATAGATATGTTGAGCCTCAGCAACTATGAACCCATTGCTTGCTCTCCAGCCGTGGTCGTCAGACTGTGTTAGGTCCGTAGGCAATGCGCCTGCATTTCGCATGGATCTACTGTCACAGGACAGTGGAAAATGTCCAATGTTACGGGTGGTCGTATTATTGTGAATGGCAGTGTATTCTATAAGTATGAAATGTCTTATAGATCTGTTAAAGCTCAGCAATATAATGAAAACATGCAATTAGATAATTTCCATGCATGGCGATATTCGGTTAGCCTTTACAAGCATGAAGGCAGAACCCAAGCGTTATTATGTTAAAGAGCTGTCAAAGATCTGAACACCTGAGGATGAGGGATCACGATGATGGGGAGATATACGGAGGCTGTTACTAGAAGGAGATGTCACTCAGATACAGAGATAAATCGTTTTTTTTGTGGTGTGGGATATAACCACAGAGTATGCAAATTTGTATATATAAATACACTTTATCACCAGTAATGAAAATAAATGATTGAATCTCGTAATAGTTTATTACTGAGGAGATTTAAATTATGGGCTTTCATCTTAAACAAAAACGTACCGCAAAGATTAGTCCTGCCATGCGAAATCACTGAACCCATTGATAGCTATATGACGACGTCCTTATTCAACTTGTGTACGTCATTTCCGTTAAAAAATTACATTAAATTTTCCAGCAATAACTGAAAAAACACTGAGGAATCTACAGTTAGACCAATTCCACCACGATTTTAAATATTAAGAGCATTACTTTATTTTATATTACCCTTTAAACCTTTTTCGCGATTTAGACAGCTTCATTAGTTCACGAACCTTTACTCAGACACATATTTTTCGATGGTTGACTGAGTCTAAAGCAGACGTGGTAAGGGTTCAAAGGTCATATAATTGATGTGCAGCAGTGAAATTCGTAAAGTAAAATATATACTAAAAATGCGATAAAGGGAAGTTTTTTAGCAACGTGATCGTCGCATTTATGTTTTCTATATCAAATACTGTACAAATAACAGATAAAATGGAGATCTTGAAATACAAAACTACAATCTAATCATTGGAATTAGGAGACGTATCTTAATCTCATTACAATATTTAAATAGGGTAGAGAAGCTAATTTATGCCACCTACCACACTAAAAAACCACAAGAATTTAGATGGTGTTGTTACATTGAGTAAAATGACAGTGTAAATTTCCAGCTCTGTCATTTCTGAAGAGCAATCATTTCACTACAGGGGTCTGAAAATTTCGGTTTCAATTGTAATCATATTGTATTTACTTCAAACGCATTTTCAATAATGCGTAATACAAGAAAGAGATCTTGTACATCTCATCATCCAGTCTGATGCAATTTGACGAGCAATTGAATCGAAAGAGTGATTTTCATTGAATACCACTCTGTTTGTTCAGTACAAATTCTTTTTTATTTAAAATGGTAATTCAGAAGTTATTGGACTCTTAATGTTTCTTCTACTAGAGATAAAAGGGTAGCCCTCTTTCATTAGTGTTATGAATATACTACATGCATTTAGAAAAAAGAGTTAGCCGACGTAGGTGAAGTCATGTGGTCCAAAGTTTATTTAGCGTTTTGAGGATTCACCTTTAATAGAAAGACAAAATTACAAGGAGACAAAATACCACAATTTTTAAAAACTTCACAGTTTTTACCAAAATAAATAGAATGCAGAAAAGTGAAAATATTCCAAATACGTGGCGACAGTTAATAAATAAATACATCGCTCTTTCCACGTTCCAGAAACACACAGCAACTGAAAAATTGTTTTTAAGCCGCCGCTGTGGAATCGAACCAACAGAACTCTCGGTATCGCGCCGAGTGCGATACCGAGAGTTCTGTTGCGTAAAGGTAACGCACTCGGCGCGATACCGAGAGTTCTGTTGGTTCGATTCCACAGCGGCGGCTGAAAAACAATTTTTCGGTTGCTGTGTGTTTCTGGAACGTGGAAAGAGCGATGCATTTATTTATTATGCAGAAAAGTATTTAGGAATTTTAAGTCAACTGCAGAGAACTATTGAAACGTACTCTTGTAATGGGAACTTGTGTTTACCAAACTCTTGCCTTGTTATATCATGAAACCACTAAAGTTCATATTTTGATGGTAATTCTGCTTATGCCTCCATTTAAGAGATTTTCTCTAGGCAGCTATTGTGTTTCACTGGATGTTTGGTTTGCATTAACATTTCTCATCCGAGTGAAATTTCTAATCCATTACCTCTCCTTGAACACTTATAATATTTGATCTTTGGGAATGCATATGAAATAATCCAGTTCTTTCTCTTTGTTTTATCTGAAAGGGCAGAGTGAAACAGCAAAATTAAGTATCATTTCTAACAAAAGAAGAACCCACTATAAGTTAAGGAGTTTCAAGAAAACACACACGGTCATAAAACAGTTTCCCTGCAAATTTTTAAAAGATGTACGTTTTAAAAACGTTTATCTTCTTTAAAGCAGATGAAATATGTACAGAAACATTAATTTCACTAATCGCTACCAGAAAATAAAGACTGCTCAAATCCGAATATCGTGTAAAATAGGGAACTGGTCACCTATTCTTGAATAACCGTAAACAAACCATCAAGGCAAATGAATTTCCTATACAGGTGCTCAGGGGTCACGCTGCCGATCGCATTCTTTGAATTTGTGAAGAAAAAACGATTTTGCGACGGAAAAGAGATTTTGGCGATTACCTTTTCGCACTAAATAAAATTTTTGTGAAAAATAGAATTAAATTTTGCCAATGAGTTGGCACACATTTTAACAAAGCTAGAGCAACAATAACAACTAAGTCATCTTTGGCTCTCTAAAACCTGCCTTCAATGCAGGGCGTCGAAAGAGGAATCTATAATTTGCTACTTTCTATGAGAGAAAAAGTTTCACTTGAAAAAAACAAAGCTTTTTTTAATCAAATGATCAATAAAATCAGAACAATCATATATTTTTGTATATATGATTTTTGAAAGTTCATACTAAGTGCTTTTTTTGAAATTTAGTTGCTTCATTAAGAAGATCTAACATCAACTGAAATTAAATTTGAATTTTTATTTCGGAAAGCAAACCAACATTAGAATTAAAATTGTCTGATAAAATTACAGCTACATGGTTTACGAGTAATATAATCATTTGTTTCTGACATTTTTGTCAAGGATTTGAAAAAAATTACACATCCAACAAGAAAAGCTTTTTATACAGAAAACCGTTATAAAAAATTCAGTCTTTTTTGCAATACGACACCCTGATATTTTAGGGGAAATATAATTCCTTTCTAAACAGGACCAACTTTCACATCCTATAAGAAAGCAGCAAATCTTAAAAATATTTTTTTTAGTTAATTAAATTTTCAGATCGGAAGCTTAAGCAATTTTCTATTCAAATAGGTGTTGTATAATAATTTTATTCACAATATAGATATATCTGCATCAACTTCGTTGCTTTGGGCAACAAAATACTAACGTTATGAGACAGACATGGTTTTCCATCTCATTCAATTTAAGTTTTAATTCTCCAGTTATTGTACAAGTAATTTGCACATCTGATTTTTTTCTTTACAAAAAGGAAAGGTTAGACCCTATTCATACTTTAAAATTTTTCTAATGTTTCCCCATACTGTTCAAAAGACGTATACGTTGATTAAATCTCAAAACTAGTACATGAAAATACAAACATGGTATTCCAAAAACATTAGGAACAGAACGTGCGTCCGAAAAGTTCCAGGTCAGACCATATAACTGACGTACCAGTAGTGGACAAAAATATTACCTGTTTACCACAAGACAGCAGTCCTTGGCCAATCACCGAACAGCTGGAAACGGGTTTATATCGGTACAAAAGGCAAGAGAGTGCATTAAGTGTGGCATAGCAAGCGTTCTTATTCCATTTCATATTAGCCATGGAAGAGCAAAGGATAAAAATCGTTTTTATTAAAAACTTGGTAAATAAGCTATTGAAACCTGCAGACTGTTAAAATAATTATATGGAGACATAGCATTGCAACTCAGCAGGGTTTTTGAGCGGTATCCACAGTATCTTGATGGGCGGGAATCTTTTAATGACGATCCGATACCTAGGTACTTCTCCAGTGTTTGGACAACGGCCGAAAAATCGAACGGGTGCGGAATGAGTTAAAGAAAGATCACCGAATTATAGTGAGACTTTGGCTGAGTCGGTGGAAATCAGTAAGTCTATGTATCATGAGATTGTACCAGAGGATCTGGGAAAACGAACTTTTATACAAGATTTTTACCTCGAAGTCTGGTATACAAGATTTTTACATCGAACACTGGAGGGCCGCCTTGATGGAAAGACGAAAGTTTAATCCCTTATGTGGAAAGATGATTGAAATTTAAAACAGGTACAGAAAACTAAGTTGTGACTTATCAAGTAATTCGCAAAGTGCTGGAAAGAAAAAACAAACGTCAGTCACAAATTATTTTTCCTCGCGTGTCACCGGTTTGTCGTCTGTACCTCGGTAACTGTATCTCAAAACGCTATTTCTTAATTAAATATTACCTTCATATGTTGATAAATGTCTAAGTTGGTCGTTCCGTTTATAATTTATCGACAATCTATAAAAAATTATACAAAATTTTCTGCTATTTATATGTGAAGTCGGATGGTTTGCACACGTACTTCTTGTTCTTATATAGACTCCTAGTCTTATTAATCTCGAGCATCTTACCGGCAGCATCCCGGATGAATATAAGCCTCGATGATTGCACTATATTCTTCGTACAAAAATTAAGTAGCCAGGGAATAACACTTTGTATGCCCTAAGATATAACTGCTTGGATTTATGCAAAATTATGAGCTAATGCTCATTTATTAAAACCGATAGTAAAGTTATATTTCTTAAAATTAAATACATTGTTATTATATCAAATTTATTTTTTTATTTTAATACTGAAAACACATATTTTTAATTGCAAATTTATGTGATATAGTCAATTTCTTAAGATAAATAATTACTGCACTTTAACAAAAATCGAAAATATAACTTAAGTCAGTCTTAAAATCTAGTCATTTGTTGCAGGGTATGGTACATTTCACTATTATCGAAGGAAAAGAACTATGCAGAGTATGATAAAGATAACGTTTTCTGTCTTTCCCTTAGCGAATGTTATACCGAACAAAAATAATATTTTCAATTGGAGTTAAGGAAGGGGATATAGAGATATCACAAATACACACTAACGCGTCTTGGAATCTGAACTATGAAATATAAAAATCAAATCGAAGAATTTGGGCAAAATGTTTCATTAATTAATGACAACCAGTTTCGAACAAAATTTTAAAATCTGACGTTTAGAAACAGCAATATTCGGCATTTAATTGGGAACAGCAATCGTTGCTCTAAGTTCTAAAAAATTTCGGCTACATCTATTAAAAAAAAATTATGTTAATAAATAACGAACGACTGAAACAAAAAAATATCTTTAGCAAAAGTTTTAACCAATGTCATATTTTTGTACCTCTACATTTTTTATTAAAAATCAGGATTTTAAGCAATTTCCTGCCACACCGAATTCTCATTTACAATAAAATTTCTTGGAACACTGTAGTTCCGAAAATTTGGATATCCTAAATGATGCTCATGCTGCGCAATTTACAAAGGTGTGTGATACAGTATGACTTACCGTAAACAAAAATCATTACCCAGGAACTCGAAAGAAACCAATCTAAATTTCAAGGTGCATGCCATCATGTTCAATTGTTTTAACACATCTGTGTTCCAGGTATACAATTCCTGCAAGGTAAGGAGCTTTCCGTTTAGAGGCAAAGCATTATTGGCACTCGCCCTCGACATCGTCCAAATTAGTCAGCTTCTTACCCCGGAGAAAATGCGCATAACACAAAACAACTGGTAATCTGAAGGGGTAAGGTTGGGGTTGTATATATTGGAAAGGCAGCAGCTCGATTCCAACCAGTCCTCGAAGTTAAACTTCGGTGCGATTAACGATATGAGGTTTTAGCCTTACCATGTTGCAACAGTGTTCGCTTTTAGTTGACAAAGGCCCGATACTTCCACTGAAGTTTCAAGTATATCTTGTCCTATTACTGAGAATATGGTTTGACCCTGACAGACCGACAATTCGGAATAAGTTCAAATATGATTACACCTTCAAAATTACACTAGACAGACAGAGAGCAGGAACTGACAGCATGGGTCGGACAGTAAATCTTCTAGTTCAACTTTAAATCATTTTTTTAAAGTTTCGAAGTTTGTTATTTTACAGAAATGTAAATGAGTCCTATTTGGGTGCAACAAACTTTTTGTTTAGATTAGTGTGATATTTACTTTCGACAATATCGATTCTGTTTTGTAATGGCAACTGTTCCGTGACATGATGTACTAATATATTCGTTCAAATGAACTCCTTGCAATTGCACTCAATGTCCCTCTCGTTGCGATTTGGAGTACCAACTGGAAATGCATACTCATATGTATGTTTAATATGTAGTTCAGTTTCCGGTTACACAGTAATAACATAATGAGAAGTCAAAATTTTGAACGGAACAGAGAAGAAAGATCTAGAGTATTGCGGGAAAATGTACGAGGAAAATCAGTGTACAGTCTAAGCAAATGTGTCACCATATTGTTCAACATAGCATTATATATATTTTATTTTACTGTAAATAATTTTAAAGTAGTATCTTCCATTTCTGCACAATTCACGGAAGCAGCTACGAACTTGTTCTATGTAGAACAGAAATTAGAACTTTCATTTAACAAGATCATAATATTATTGAAAATTTAAAACGTAATTTTCATGCTTGTGAGAATTCTACAAAACCCATATAAACCGTATGTCAATAGACACTTGAACTATGTAAGTTAAGATTTATCAACATTTTTCTCTGAATTTCTATATTTATCCGAGAATATAATGCCTTTAATATAAATATTTATAACTTTATCTTTCTTCCATTGGCTATTTAATGAAAGCGCTTTCAACTTTCTATTCTCGAGATAGCATAGTACATCATTTGATTTTTACATTTGTTTCTGTATAATTTATTTTACAATATCATTACAATAAAGCAAAAGTTCTTGACATTTTGCTTACACTTTATAATTTGAAAAAAAAGATTAAAAAGCTGTTGTGTTTACATTTCCTAGCACTTTATTCCATTTTCTCAGTAATATTTCGCTTTTTCAGAGGCTTGTATGTCTAACAGCCAATGTAATACTCCTTCAAATGGTTCTATGGGTTTCCAGTTTCACTCTGACCCTATTTAGATTAGTGCATGCGTACATATAGTCTGGTGCAGACAGACTTGAGTATACACATCCCATTTACGTATCCTCTGCTCAAGAACACTCTCAACCAGCCTTCGCCGGAATAAGTTTTCAGTTGAAAAAAAGCGGTATATTTCAATCGAGACTTATAGCGGGCAATAAAGTATGTTTGGCCCATTGGCTGAAATGGCTTAATCGAAAGAAAAAAAAACAGAAGCACAAAAATCTCTATTACTCAATCTCTAATATTAAGCAACAGGTCTTCAGCCACTGACGGCACATTTGAGTTGTATTGCACTATGTAATTTATTTTTTATAGCGATCTTCTTGAGATCCCATTATAAAACTTTCAGAATATGTGGAAATATAAATTACGTTAGACATATATTTTTTTTCAGATTTTTTTAGAAATTTGTTTTTTAATATTTAAATTTTAAGTTTTTTTTTGAATAACCTTGAATTATTAAGTTTTTTAAAAAGTCACGTGGCGTATCAAATGAAAGCCCAACTAAAGATATTTAAAATGAGCCATAATTCACGAGCCTAGCTCTACTAGAACCAGAGTAATTGGCAGTTCAAATTTGCTGAGCTGATGAAATTTCATGTTTTTTTTGAAATTTTAAAACTGAGTAACTTAAAAAACGGATGCATTTAAAAGTCAGAAAAAATCATGTTTGTTTATATAGGTGAAAACTACAAATGTACCAAGTTTCATGAAAATCAAAAATGGTAGTGTTGAAAATACTATTTTTGCTACTTGATTTGACATGAAATGACCCCAAAACAACTGTATTAATTTTCACAGTCGTAAAAATATATACATATAGAAGTGGAATTGAGCTGAGAATTGTTTGCTCTCAACACTAGCAACGTTCGGCGCTGGATGCACTGACGATAGAAATATCTACTCCGCAAGAATCCATTAATTTTGTGGAGGATTATCAAAAACCACATGTGAGAATAATTTTACCGTAATTAAAATGCTTCGTGATAATTTTTACGTACTTCTCGTGATGCTTTGAAGAAACACGCTGTACGAAAGAAACGTAGAACGAAAATAACAAAATATGTGTAGTTTATTACCAGCTTTTCTCGAGATTTCTGCGCCTCTGCATCAGTACATTCCTTGCAAATCATTAAAATTTCAAGGTCACCGAAGTCACTAATAGGAAATCAAAACACGCCACTTTTTTTATCCTGAGCGCTAGAACTGGAATGATGATACTTAAATCAGAATTCCAAATGAATCAAATTGCACTTCAAAGGAACTGATCCTATTTACAGGAAAGCCATCTTCAACTACTCTGTAAGCAACAAAGTACGTGCCTTTCTGCTGAAGATTTCATAGCTTTGTGAAGAAATGAATTTACACCAGTAAATTTGACGGTAAATGTATACTTTAGCGTCCTAAATTATTCCGTCGGAAAAGTTTAATTGGGTGGTAAAAGTGCGGCGTACAACTTTTTAAGCATGCAACATAATGGGGAAAGGTGCAAAAATATACTAATTTTATGAAAGGAAAGAAAATTCCGAAGTACTGACCTTGGAGTTCGATGGTTTCGCAGAGTACGGACTGTATGTAGGCCTACGATGACGGAGCAGCAACGACGTGAAGGTGGAGTCTGGTGAATTGAAGCGTGGTTGAGAACGGCAAGTTACGGGCGGAAGAATACACAAGGAAGCGGTTGAGCAGTAAATAGCCATCAAAGCGTCTGGTACTAATACGCTGAAGGAAAGAGGTCGGTTTTATGCTGCACTGTAATTTTTTTTAATGGTAATTTTGAGAAACCGTAATCAGAAAATTGGTAAAAATTGTTCTTTCTGTGAACGGTGTCGTAAATATGAATTCACGCATCTAGGAGCCGAAAAGTACTCTTTGTGTTCCGAACTGCCGTCGTACCTTCCTCTTCAAATGCATCCACAAGTTTTCCACATTCTTTGTGTAAATGGTAGGATTAAGTGGATAAACAAAATTGACGTTGTGGATAAAAACGGAATGAGTGTAAATAAATTCCATTGCTCAAATTATCAATGTTTGCGTAGGCTGCCCGTCCGTCTGAAATGATATAAGTTCCAGGCAATATGTGATGCGTAAACAAGGGCTCAAGAGTTCTGGCTTTACGATTTCTGACCTCCAACAAGAAGCGTTCCCGGAGTTCCTTTCAATTCCACCGCAAACCCAGTCTCCTCTCTTGTACCGTCCTCTATTGTATTTTCTTTGGAAGAAATACGTTTCATCAATTTCCACATTAATCAACTCGCCATTGTCATAAAAGCTTCCAATGGGTTCAACATTACGACGTAGGTATTTATCGCACTCCTCCGTATAAAAATTTCCCCTATCTACGATTGATTTTTTCCTCACAACAACTTCGTGGTGAATTAGTTTCTGGGAATAATTTTTGGTCCAGCAGTACGCCACTATTGCAATTTTTTAACGATAAATCGCTTCTTCCTGGAAACGAAGAAAATCGTATTCTCTTGGTGAACTGACACCTACTGCATTTCCAGCGTTTCTGCTCTATTCCTTGGGAATAACGGAATAGCCTACATTGTTCACCACACCGTGAACAGATACATGCACTTCTAAGGAGCCGTCGCCACGCTAGCCATTTTGCAGCTTTTTCCACAGTGATAGTTTAGTAGCTATCTCCAAAGTCGTTAGCTAGTCAAAAATGCTGAAAATCTGGAGAACTAGCATTTGAAAAAATACTTCGAATTAAGTAACAAAAACTGTCGTACTTTCATTTCGAACATCTATCTTGAGTCACAGGGAAATCTACTGTAAAAGGGTTAACGTTTCAACAAACATCTGTTTGGTTTTTACTGCAAAAAGTAAACTGTATTAGCTCGTTCCGCCGAAATAAAGGAAATCCTCCAGCTGTCGCTTGACAACCAATCTTTAGGACAAACGAGGGGATAGCGGATTGATTTACCAACCCGAATGACCTACTTTATTTTTTGATATCCGAATAAGGCTTAAGTTACCGTGGGGTATTTCTACATGAGACATCATGTTTCCATTTATCCGTAGTTTGTAAGACATAATTCAACAGGATTCATTCGCCATCCTCACATTTTGCTTTGGTAGATTTGTATTTGATGTTTATGGTTAATACCTCTATGATAAAGAGTTCATTTCTTTCATTAATGGTATAGTGTTTTAGGATTTAGTGCTTTTTTTTTCGATTGGAGGTTTAACGACCACCGTGAGCAACTCAATGGGCTATAAGCAGTCGCCCGTCCCTAATTTAGGGTCACTGGTTCCAGGGATGGGAGAGAGCCAGTACCGTAAGACAAACACAACATCCATGCCTGACCGGGATTCGAACCCGGACCCCTTACGGACGAATGATCAGAGGCCAACGCCTTAGACCACTGCGCCACCGGGGCGGCGATTTAGTGCTTCTTGCCATTACCAAAGTAAACTAAAGGGCTTCAAAGGATGTTTTATTTCACCAGATAATATTTGTTTCATGTGTGCAGACCTGATACAGCTTTCCAAAATAAACCTAAATAACGTTTTCGCTAAATATTGTATTATAAAACTGAAGCCGTAGAATCCTATGTCATAGAATTTATATAGGCGAAATTTTAATTGCAAGAAACGGAGATAAAACAAATGTAAGGCCAAACCAATACCACAGCAGACTGAGAAAGGCGACCCAAGGAATTCTGAGTAAGAACACTAAGCGTTGTAAAGAAGGCAACGTGTTAATATGATTATAGAGAAGCACTTGTACGAGGTTATAGACGAAACACGTGATCGCATTATAACAGAGTGTACTTGTTTTATGTCCATGCAGTAAATTCTATTTGAATTTGTGTGCCATCCCATGACAATCGTGGCTGTATTTTTTAGGTCACTGTTACAAACGCAAATTAGAGACGGACCTCATAGTGGTCCCAGAGTCGACGATTTTCAGCAAAGAAAGCTGTCAGCTCTGCCCTCGATCTACGGCGGAAGACTACGCTGAATTTCATTAGGAATTTCTAAGTTCCTTGCATAAGGAATTACCATGCTCTTGATGTTAATGGTATGTAAAAAGTATTTAAGGTGAAACATTAACCTTTCAAAGGTTTGATTGCAAGGTTTTAGTTAAGTCAAATTGAAAAAGTATAAACTAAAGGATTGTTTTGGTGTCTCCTATTTGAGTGATTTCTTCTGAATCAGCTCAGTCCCAAAAAGCAACATTGAAATAGTACCGTGTTCTTAAAGATTTATAGGTACAAATATTAATCTAATAATTATCTCTTAGTAGCAGAAGCAAGTTTGGTCTTTTCCGAAACAAATTCTTTGGGATCTATTAATTTGTGTTTACACAAAAATTCCATGTAATCAAGATTTTTAAAACTTTTCAAGCACTATATTTTGTCGCGTAAAAGTCAAACCAATTTGCTTACAAATTCAATGTTTATCTATGGAGACAGAATCCTTCCTATAGCAGTTGAACCGCGTAAAGAAGGAAAAGTTTGAAAACACTTTAAATTTGTGATTAGTTCCTAATTTGTAAATTTTTGAAGCATCTCGCAAACTTTATAAAATTTTAAGAAATAAAGTTTTCAACATCCTTTCGAAAGAAGAGAGTAACAGAGTTATCGATATATTTTCAGTGAAATAGTGAACCGGTGCGAGAAACATCGGATCCCGTTTCTAATATACAAAGAAAAAAACATTCTATAGTTTCGAAATTGAAGATTTTCCTTATAAAGTACCATTCTAATTATTGCCCTTATGTATATATTTACTTTCAGATTTTAATCTAAAACATTTAATATATATTTATTGTAAAGAGAATAAGTTGGTCAATAGTGAAAGTCTGTTAGAATATTTTAAATGAACGCTATTTAAACATGTGCATGATTAAATAACACAGATTGGAAAATGGAAGGATTAAAAAAATGTCGAGCTCATTAACTCTCTGTAGAGACCGTGACAGATAAACTTGTAAAAAACATATTATGTTACAGCAGAACGAACAGCGCAGCAACGTTTCAAGTTTCTACATGTTGTTATTTCTGCGCAGTGATCGCAATATCATGTGTTTTTAGTTAAGTAGGTAAATTGTGAGTGTTGTTAAGGTGCACGAGATAGAGGTTTGGCTGGTAATTATTGCCTCTCAAAACTGTCTGGTGTGTACGGGACAACTAAACTGCTATTCTAAACAAACCAAAAGAAACATCGGAATTTGTGCTACCCTTGAGACAAAAGACTGGTATTTAGGGGACAAATTTATCTGTCATTTTTTAAACGCCATTAAGTTTTTATCACGTGCATTCGTGGCATATTTGCATTACAGTACCAGGCAGACAAACCTAACAAAATATCTGAAAATGGTATTGAAAAGAAATTACTCGGAGAGTTCATACATGAAATTACTCCACAATCTTTCTTTTCTAATTATTTACTTATTCGCTATAGTGCTATATTTCCAAATATTCATGTGCAATTTCCAAATATTCATGTTCAATGTTTCTCCATTTCTTTTGGTTTCATTCTAATACCGAGAACACATGGAGGGGTTTATTGAGAAGTTAAAGATACGCTGTTACAACAAAATAATTTTTAGATTACAAAGTCTGCAAGACAGAAATATTGCAAGCCAAATCGTAGGATAAAAATGTAGAGCGGTCTATCTCCAATGCATTATACTAAGGAAAGCTTTTTTTGTTGCATCTGGGATGATATAGTTTAAAAGATAGGACTGCTTTGCTATGAGCTATCGTAGCTTAATAAGATGCATCACCTAGAAGGCTAACCCATTGGCTACCATATGGCGTAAGTCGGAGCGTGAGTAAATCCCAGATTCCTGGGCATACTGACCTTGACGTTATCCCGAACATTTTATTTTCAGGTTTGTCGCTAACTCAGGCGCACGTGATAATAATCTTTCCGTTTTGTTTTCTATAATTTGTAACTATTTCTGTTGTTTATTTTGACTTTTTCAATGTGGCATCATCGTTGGATTTCAACGAGAGTGATACGGATTCAGAATATTGGCCGGGAACAGATGACTACGACACTGATTCTGATACGGACTTTTCTATTTGTGACGAAGACGATGACGGAATGGATGCACGTCATATGGCTGAACGTGAAGTAGTAAGTAATCCTTCTGCTGACGAACGACGAAATCCACTATTTATAAAATCTATCGATTATCTTATTCATCCTGCTGTGGACTTTGATAAAAACACTCCAGCCTAGAAATGTTTTGGGAATTTTATTACATCCAAACTTGTAAATTGTTTATGTAAATAGACAAACGAAAGAGCAGGTATGTATTTTATTGAAAAATTTAATAATGAAAGGAAGGTACACGGACTGTCATGGAAGGACCTCACTTGTCCGAAACTGTTGAACAATCATTTTTGAACTAAATTATTTAGCATTCATACAGTAATTCAGTAGGAGCTGTAGCTGCTCATTTTTTTTTATCGAAAGGAAGCTATGTTTTTTTTTCTACAAAAAGAGGTGAAAAGTATGAGAAAAGAGAAAAAACGAATGACAGAAAAAAGCTGATTTACGAAATGAGTCTTTGAATGGTAGATACAGATCAATCCAGAAAATTCTATGCGAAGCTGTGCATCTTTATTCGTGAAGTTGGAACTAACAGAACGACGTATATGCTATCACGAGAAATAATACTGGTGAGCCTTTAAAGTTAAATTCGAAGCGATATTCGCTGTAACAAAATTTTAAAGGTCGATATAACTAATTCGAACTAAGAAGAATAACTTTCTCAAAAATATTGTTCCAAATACTTGCAGAAAGACTAACTTTTTAATGTTTTTGAAAAAAAGAAAGAGAATTCAGTCCCGAAGCGAGCTTGGGAATTTTCGCGTAGGATTGAACTGATTTCCTGTATGCCTAACAACTTTGAATAATGACTTATCTTTAGATGTGTGATATGATGAAATTCAGGATATAAGGTAATCTGGTATAACGCGTGTGTTTTATTATCTCTCGAAGAAGACGTGCAGCATCTCTGCGAAAGAATGCTGGTAAAGAAAATTATTTCGCACGTGTTTAATATTAATTCCAAATCTTAAATAAAACAACACACGATTTTATTCTTCTTCCCAGAACGTTCTGATATCCGAGAAACTAAACTCGTTCACATACGTGCTGATATCACACGGAAGATTCTTTTACGTATACATATATTTTAGGATGCCTTAAGGATTTAAAATTTTTACTAAGAGAATAAACAGTTTTTCGTCAGATCATGTAGCACACTTTAAACTATTCATTCATTCACATGCCACTGTCTCTCCACAATTCAGTGTTAGGCAGCATTCGTTATACAGACAAGTATTTGTGTGCCTTCCACGTTTAATGGGGTTAAATTAGTTTTCTAAATTCTTAAAATGCAATTCATTGACATATTTCCAAGCAGAGAACCTCCTACTAAGACACCAATTTTCACAAAAGTTTTTTTATAATCCCAGATAATACTTCTGTTTTTCCTATATTCAGTATGGCGGTTTTATCGTGTTATCTCTATTACGTACTAATGTAAAATATCAGACAATGAGACAGAGTCGCAGAAATTCAAAAATTCCGTGCATTTCTTGCGTTCCTTTCCAAAAATACAGCGTTTCAAAAATAAAATTTTCCTTTCGTTGATTTTTAAAAATATCTTATAGGATAGTCAAAATTGTTTTCTGCATCTTCATTTTGTATTTCATCAAACTGCTTTTTTTCTGGAAGTTCATACTGTACATCACTAATTGTCATCAACTTGTTACAATAGGCATGAGAATTCTGTTTAACCATTCACGTGAACACTATTTCCATTTATCTTATTACTGTTTGCTAAGTCCAGTGCCCTAGAATTTACCTGCGCGTTGGTAATTTGTGTCATTAACATAGATATAATATATATTCTTTCCAACAAACGAGTACATCTGATTACCCAATCAGAATAAATCTGTACCGAGTATTCTGCGTTCTGTAAGATTTGATTACACACGTTTTTCAAAACTGACTATCGGTACAAACTAAAACGCATTTTGTTATTACCGTCCAACATCAAGAAGCGTTTTTGGCAACGAATTGCAAGAAGAATGAATTGAATTGCAGTATGCTTACGTCCTACATTTCTCCGTCCAAGTACTAATTTTGTTGTCAATGAGTATTGTGGAGCCTGACATTGACATAAATTTCTAACTTCCTTGAAGGATGGCTACTACAAAATGGATGCTAACACATCCTGTAAATTGGAAGAAAAGTATTTGTTTCGGCAAGGAAATACAAATAATAATCCGTATATTATTGTAAGGTAGGAATTAAAATGTAAGGATTTCACAGATATAACCAGTACAGTAAGTCAGTACATTCACATTTTGTTCGTTATTCATTATCTCTTACCTCGTATCTCGGGCCTCCTTGCTTTCCTATCCTCTGGGCTAGTTCCCCATCTCCTAGGTTCCTTGGCACTAGTTACTAAAAAGTCGTTACTCTTCGTGGTTAGGTACAGAGTCACCTGTTAGAATATAAAATTCATCACAACATATGCGTTAGTATATTATTTAGCATAAAAATTTTGTGCATACGTATACATCCTCTTTCGGGTATGGTGGTGTACCATATGTATGCCACTGATGTTAACTGGATAAACAAAATAACGATCAATTGTAGCAATTACGTCTTCAATACCAAATGCAACTTACACCTCTAAACTACCTGAAAAGTTGAAGCTCTATACATCGTAGATGACATACGAGGTTGATATGCCACTGAATTTAAATAAGATAAATTGCAAGTTGAGGAATTTGCTCAATCCCTCTCCCGAATTTTAGAGAAAGGTTTTAAAAAAGGCATTTTTATCATCGAAGATAATTTGTACCAAAACCCCTTATTTTGAGTTACCCTATTACCATATGAAACTTTCAGATCTCACATACTTGGCACCTCCGAAATGTCTAACAGTGAACAATGAAAAGTTTCGGCCATTTGCTCTGTTGTAACATATTTCGGTACCTACTCCAGTTTAGGAATGTCATTCGCAACCTTCTCAGTATCAGCCTCTGTTAAATCTTCCCTTTCATCCTTTGTACACTTCTGTCCGCCAACCGCCCTAGCACAGCGGTCTTAGAGCCAGCATCTGAACATTCGTTCGAGATGGGTCCTGATTCAAATGCTGGTGAACCATGAATGTTGTGTTTGTCTTACGGCGTTGAATTTCTCCCAACCCTTGAACCAGTGACCTTAAATAAAGTACGGGCGAAAGTTTATAGCCACTCCAATTTTATAGCCGAAAGGTTTATAGCTATTCCAGCTGCTCAGAGTACTCATTTAACCCCCAAACGACAACAACAACAATAACCAGGAACCTCTGTCCTTGGACATGTATTAAATCTTTATTTTTGAAAAATGCATTTTACAGTTCTAGGAGAACTGGTTCCACTTTCATTACGACTTCAAGTTCTAAACGCTAAGCGAGTTCAACAACTTTGTTCGTGATATCTTTGATTGCATTCTCTCGGAAACCCTTACGAATTTTCACAGAGAGCCAAATGTTTTTGCAATTTACTCAAAACTACTGCATTCATCTCCTTCCTTTCTTCACGATGTTGTACCTGGAATTACAAGCGGTATACGCTTCTAAACTTTTCTCATTGTTAAGCAATCAACCTTATCCATAAAAGAAGCTCCCTAAGGAAAAGTACTGCTCAAGTGATATACGTTACAGAAAACTACGACTCCCTGGCACATTCGTTGCAGCAGATGTACTATTCTGGTGTTCGTAAACTATTTAATGTCCGAAAGACATCGTAAAAATTTGGATGTTCACTGGCAGCTTTATCAAGAACCATTAAGAGTTTGGCCAACTTTTTTGTTTGGCATTACTTTTTAACTGAGGAACGAAATTCTCTTTGAAATATTACTGAAGATGAGTGTGTAACTGAAGCCCTGATAACAGATTTAAATATTTCAGGAAAAGGTGCTTTGTTGCTTCTCTCTTTGAGAAATGAGACTTTTGCTTATGGAATGTGTAAAAAAAATTGTGTTTGCAATACGTCATTAATTTTCCTTAACTGAGAGCGTAGGTCGATCCTTCGAGGATTTAATATCAGGCATTGTCCCTTCACTTCTTTCGGTATAAATGCTTTCCTGCAGTTTCAACCAGAACTACAATCTTGTACATGAAACATCTTGTTTCACCGTACAATCAACATATGATATTATGTCAGGAAAAGTACCCAGGTACGTAAGGGCTGCTGCATTATCTTCATTAATATCTGTCTCTCATTTAATTTCGGAAATGTGACACTTTCTTGATAAGTGAAAGAACAGTTGCTGAATACAAAGCTTTCCCAAAATTCATATTTTTTTTTCAAATATTTATATATATATAGCTATAACAGATGACTGAAGGCAACATCACATTCTGTGTCACGAGCTACTAACGTTTCTGCTGTTTCGACGAAGGAATATGAGTTTTTTTCCTTAATATTTCAGAAGGCGATAATATATCCTACAAAGACAGAGGTTACCAACCATATGTGGAGCGTTTTAATAAATACTATTGGCTACTCGCCGTTTAATTGGTAAATAATCACCTTGATACTGTACAAAACACAAAATTTATCCACCAATTTGCCTTTCCGTAGAAGAGACGTTAAGTAAGGAAAATTCCCAGAGACGGAACACGTAATACAAAATAAAAAGAGAGAAAAATTAGAGTCTCGCTCTATGAACCAGTTAAAAATTGTTTTGCCCAACCAAATCTTGTTTTTGTATAAAAGCCGCGTTTAAAGTCGGAGAAGAGGACATGTGCTTTCGCACTACGATCTGCCGAGCACACGAAGATATGTTGCGAACGCAGTAGTATTCCCTCACCACATGTAAAAAATGCGCTCAGTTCGATTGTTTTTTATTACTCATAATCCGAAGTGCACACCACAGTTCCACAACAACCAACACTCAAAGCCTCCAAACGTCTTGGTCTCTCAGAAGAACTCGAAAATGGCTTCTTTAATTCCCACATCATGACCAGCGAGACCGTCCAAGCAACGTGCGCGAAAGGGACAAGTAAAAAGAAAATACTCCTCCAGAGATGAATCAGTGGCCGTGCCACTAAGTGGACCAGCCTCTCTTGAAGACGCCCTCCGTGAAATCAACGAGAAATTACCAAGAAGGCAATTCCTTCGTACACAACCCTGCCTGTGCGGATTCCTACTAAGTAAAAAATACCTATCAACACATTTCGTCAAACGTTGTAGAATCGGAGAAGTTCATTATCTACAACTGTGTTTCCCAAAATTTTTGATATATGTGCACCTCTTCTAAAAATTTCGTAACACTGAGTACCCCCATTAGGAAAATTCACTGAGTACCCCAACGCAATCCTGTTTGTTGGTTGCTATCACAAATGCTGTTTCGTTCCGTTTAAAAGACACAGTTTTCACCCAGCAATCCATATTCTCGAAATTTAAGAAGCTTAAAAAACATTTAATATGAATTGTCAAAATTTACGGTGTTTATTCATTAACACAAAATAATAACAAACCTTATTTATTAACATTTATCAGCATAACAATTTAACAGGCGTGTATGTGCCCTGCAATAATCAGCATCAGAGTGCTTGTGTTGCATCAAGCGCCCTCGTTGTTGTAACGTGTCTGGATCGTGGCTCTAGCTGTAAAGTTTGAGAAAATCAACACTTGCTTCACAATTGTTCGCATGCGTACCACACGTTGGGAAACACTGATGTGCATGACACTATATGGTGACAGAACGCAAGAAAAATTAATTAGTATAGAAAAATATTTTTCCAAGTTATATAGTGCACACTATTTTCTCATAATTGGGTATATGTCCTTTCGTAGTCAGTTTATCGTCCATCCAATCACGAAGCGATACTTATGAAGGCACTTTTGTCAAGATAGAATCCTGATTTTTCTCTCATGATAATTAGTTTCCCCATGTCACGTTATTCTATTTTTCCGACCCATGCAGGTTAGTATTATGCCTTCAGCCTCTTCTGACGCGTCACGCGTGTTTTCACTGATATCCCGTTGATTACCTCCATAACTTTGATACGGCCCTTGTCTGTTCCTCCAAATACATTTTAATGACGAAGATTGTTATTACAATGACGTGAATTTCAACCTATATTAAGAGTCTCCCAAGTTATTGAAATTCTAGCTCCAAGTCCTGTAAAGCAAGTTGTATCAGTAGCCACATGGGTCATGAAACACGGACACATCTGCAGATACTAAAGAATATAGTGGAACTATGTTCATAATTGACCATTGTATGCCATGATACAGGTGTGTTACTGCCAACGATGGCACGAAGGAAAGCAGAGATGATTAGTAGGAAATATGATCACCCCTAACGTCAGTCCATGATCAGCACAGTCCGTCGTTCCTTCGCAACTGTTTGTTGAAAAGTTCATGCGGTCACAACGCCCATTATTCTGTCAACCGCGACGTATCGAGCTATTGGACAGTTTCCAGTGTGCCTTGGCGCACAGCAAGGAGTCTCACCAGAGTGTGCCACTCATGTTCTACGGGCTTCTTCTTTTTTTTTTTTTTTTTTTTTTTTTTTGATTGGAGGTTTATCGACCACCGTGAGCAACTCAATGGGCTATAAGCAGTCGCCCGTCCCTAATTTAGGGTCACTGGTTCCAGGGAAGGGAGAGAGCCAGTGCCGTAAGACAAACACAACATCCATGCCTCACCGGGATTCGAACCCGGACCCGTTACGGACGAATGATCAGAGGCCAGCGCCTTAGACCACTGCGCCACCGGGGCGGCACTCTACGGGCTTCATCTCTGGTGAAACGTGCAGGCCAAACCCTTCTCTGAATGTTTTCGCTTTCCAAAAGCTCATCAACAGCCATCGTACGATAGAGGTTACCGTCCTTCGCCCGAACTGTGGGCCAATGACACCTCGGAACAGACGAACATGTGATCAGATAAATTCATTACAACAGGACGCACAAGTTACAGTACATCCTTGTAGTATCTATCTTTCAGGGAGCTTTTAATTTGCTGGTTTCATAAAAATAAAAATAAAAGCATTTTCGTGACTGCAGTGTCAAAACCTTATGAGTAAGCGTAAGAATAAAGTCTCTCCTGCTGAATTCGTGCATAGACTTTTGAGGACAATATAAGTGTTAGCTTCGTCCCAGCAACTGAAAATTATTCATCTGTAAATTGTTACAAAAAGTAGTGTAGTACTTTTCTACAGCGCCGCAACGTCTTCAACATCGAAGTATTTGTAGATTTAACACCTTCCACTACTATATTCGTCTGTCGGTCTTCGATAATGTTAAACTTTATACCTTATTCGAGAGAAAGAGTTTCAACTTTTTAGAATACGCTCAGGTCCAGCTTTACACCACTTCAACGAGTCAACGATGATCTTCTAGATGTTGCGATTGAGTGCAGCTTCTCGGACATTGAAAACCTTTTCTTATTCTAGGGTCTCCACCGGAATTTTGTAACTCAGGGCAAGTTCTTTAATGGTGGACAAGCAATGTCTTGTACCAGCCTCTTCGGAATTCGAACTTCGTCATTTGACGTGTCTTACTACGTGTATGGTAATTAGATTCTTGTTAGCGATAGGTGTTTCCACTTCACATTGCCATCATTATCCTTTAATGAGATCAGGTGCATCAGGGCAGAAAGTTTGCTATCTGACTTGTTGCTAAGATGGCGTCCTATGATCGTGACACTTTGAAAGCCTGTGAGCGCTGCCGTACGGCACGTTCTACCATTTATGCTCATCTGTAGAGGTTGTCAGGCCGGATGCGTCATTTTATTCCCGTATTGGGCATGTACGAGTATGTCACGTATATCGGTAAATCTACTACTTAAAATTGGTCACCGGATGTTTTTGATCATACGTACAGTGTAATTGTATTCTGATAAAATCCAGGATTTCGAACAGTTTTAGCTTTTTATTTATATTAATTTCGACATTTGAATTATTTGAATGATATTTTTCATTCTTAGCAGAATAAAAATAGCTTTATTTTACTAGCATTAGGTTTTTACGATGGGTTAGTTATCTGTTCCCTGCTGGAAAGTGAGAAACACACCAAGAAGGAATGCCGGTAGGGTCGTCATATTGTAATATGTTAATTATTAAGGGAAGCAGAAAGTGTGATCTAAGTTGAAATGGCATTGGATCAAATAATGACGTCACTGCGGGAGACAACGTGTACATGTACGCAACGCGTATTTAAGGAATAGAGCGTGCAGAACGAAGTCATTCGTCTGTCGTCGGGTTTTTCAGCCCTCGTTGTAAAAGCTACCATGCCAGGACGACGCAAGTACGTAACATTTGTCCAGTTACCAGAGTTCGAGGGAAGACCATAGTGGGTCTGCGGAAAGGAGGTTGATCCTTCCTTCAATTTACGGACCGAGTAGGACGAGAGGATTCGGCTGTGTAAAATGGAGGCTTCGGTGGTCAGGTGAGCACTATCACACTCACAGTCGTGTTTCCGTGTAACACAGAGTTACGGAAGCAAAAGAGGTTCGGCGTATCAGCAGGGCGGCATTGGCAGAGCGGACGGCAAGGGCGTCATAAATTCGATCCTATGCCATAACAAGGGTGTCTACGAGCACGATACAGAATTGTTTGTTGGAAGCACGACTACGGGCACGGGTACCTCTGGCATGGTTACCACTACCACTCTGATCACCGTCGAGTACGTTTGCGGTGGTGTAAAAAATGAGTTCACTGGAGAGAAGAATAGCGGTCTGTGGTTTTCAGTGATGAAAGCCGATTTTGCTTCGGAGCGTCTGAAGGTCGCTTTCGCTTCAGTGAGCGATAAGGTGAGCGGCTTTATCCATCGTGCAACCGCCAGCGACACATGTTCCAGGGCAGATGCACTATGGCAGAACGGCGTCATTGTGTGCGAAGCGATTATCTATCACTCTGGTACGAGTCAGTTTTTTGTACAGGGAAAGCTAAATAGAAGGACGCCGTCAGCAACATCGTGCAGCTGATCGTCCTGACATTTTTGCGTGCGACATATTCCAGCAGGATAACAATTCCCGCTCACATTCCGTGCGGGCAACATAACATGCTCTTCAATCTGTGCATTAACATCTTGGCCATTACGCTCTCCGGATGTCTCCAACAGAGCATATCTGGAACTGGATCGGACAAAGACTCCTCCGCGGACTCAAGCAGGTAGCGATCATCTTTGAATTACGCTTTCAATTTGAAAGCGCATGGAATGATATCCCCCAGCGTTGTATCCAAGATTTGCACTACCGATTGCATGCCACATTGGAAGTTTGTATTGCTGCTGGAGACGGTGCAACACCTTAATAAAATGTGCCTTCTGTACACTGTAATAAGCATTATAAGGTGGAATAAACACTGAATCACTTCACACGTGTTATCGCATTCCTTTCTTAACAAGTTGTTGCTACGATATCAATCTCATAGACGCAGCTGCAATTCTAATGGTGCATTCTTTGTGTTCAACGCGAGCCTTGTCTTCAAAGATCAAAGCACCCCATGGAAGAAACGACATAGCGTGACCCGTTGGGGATCTCTGAAGTCACAGCATCCCTCTTCCCTTAATGTCTTGGGGGTGTCAGAGATTAATTCACAGAAACTCTGTAAAACCCTCTCCGCCATTTAGCAAGATAAGAATGAATTTGAGGGTCTAATTCTGTAATTTCCATATATACATCAACTTTCATTCTACTTTTATTCTGTTTCATACCACACACAACGCGAGCCTTTTCACAGGGTTAAGTAATAGTATAGTTATTTCTAAATTGCAAGGAAATTAGTTTGGCAGTTTTAATATATTAATTATTTTACAAATATTAAACTGTAAAAATTATTTTAAGGTATTTTATTTGTGTGTGCATTATTAGACAAGAAATTACTTCGAATCTATGAGGTTCACGTTTTATAAAATACATTGTAAAAGTGATTCTCCTAACCTCGAATTTCCTTGGGACACGTTACCTTTTAATTTTCCGTTTCATTTTAGAAAACTAGAAAGGAAGTACTGCTACCTACATATTTTTTTATTCTACAGACACATCTGTATAACTTTTAAAAACTTCAATATTAATAATTGTTCACCACATTGTTGAAAATCAATCACATTTTTGATTTCTTCTCGTTCTATTTCTGCTTTTTTGAAAAAAAGAATTTTGCCACTTATCTAAATGGGAGTATTTTCATCTTTTTGTTCAAGCATTTTTAGGTATGCTCGTAGTCAGCTCTCAGATTTCATAGTCGTAGATTTGTACAAGTACTCTTGTTGAAAAATTCCTCTGTAGTCTAAGAAAACTCTGACCATACATTTACTGGGAGAAATTGAATTTGAGTATTTTTTTCACTCGAGGAGAAAACGGGTGTTTGGGTTCCTGCGAGATTGATTTTTCATTTCTGATTCATAACAGTGAACCCAAGTCTCATCACCAATCATAATACACCGGAGAAAATAACTTCCCCATTTTTCATTGAAATCAAGTACCGTTTGGTGTGTTTCAAGTCTTAATCTCTTCGATTCGGTCTTGACTTGACGCGCTACCCGACGAGCAGACGCTTTATCGTATCTAAAATATTAACAGTGGCTTTCTGTCGCCCAAAGTAATGTTTAGCCACGACTAACTAGGATCATCAACCGGTGATGTTAAAACCGTGGTTCAGCTAAACTGCTATGTTTCTTAGAGTTATTCTTTGATTTCTATCACGCAGCCATCAACGTTTTTGCATGGTTCAAGTCTCAAGTTGTGGTTACGGGACACATGCTCCGTGGCTCATCCTTTTTACAACCAGCATGTTTCCATTCTGCTGTGAATTTTATTTTCTTACCCATCGAGGAAGAGAGATTGCGGCCAAAGTTCGAGCCCAATGAACTGCTGATAACATAGCTAGAATTTATTTTGGAGATTTGGAGATAAGTTTTCATGGGTTAAGGCCTCTTCAGTTTTTTTCTTTGACACCAGAAGACACAAATGAAGAAGAATCATTCATTTTGAACACAATGATACACAGACAAATACACTGCTGGACAATTGCTAAGGACGGATGACAATAGCAACGATAGCAACCATAAAATAGAAGGCAGGAAAATGTGGAAATTAGCATAAGTGCGGGATGCAGTAAGACGTGTTGTGCGTATGCAAATTTTGGATTGCCGAACTTGTTCGTGACGTCATAGCGCTGATAAGACATATAAAGCATTTGACGCGTATTGACCGTTGTTGTTCAAACGCAAAGTTGAAAGGGAAAAAATCAATTGACGAACTTACAATTTTCAGTATGTCTTCCCGACATCACCTAGACGATTTTACGCGTGGCCGTATTATTGGCAAGATTGAAGAAGGGCGAAAAATAACAGATGTTGCCAGGGATTTCGACGTCAGCCACAGTGTTGTTTCAAGGCTTTGGAAATGATTTCAAACAAATGGAGAGCGTAGCAAACACTACGGGGGAGGTCGTGTTCGCAGTACAACACCTGCAGAAGATCGGTACATAGTGCTATCAACAAAAAGACACCGGCGCAGAACAGCTAATGAGGTAGCAAATCAGTTTATGGCTGCTACTGGCAAGCGGATCTCCCGAAAAACTGTCGCCAGACGTTTGCATGAAGGAGGACTATACGCCCGCCGTCCTGTTGTGTGCATCCCATTGTCCAGACGTCACCGTACCGCCCGTTTGCAATGGTGCCATCGACATCGCAATTGGACTGATAACGACTGGTCTGCTGTCCTCTTCTCAGATGAGAGTAGATACAGTCTATCGTCTGATTGTCGACGACAACTTATCTGGCGTGATAGTGGTACTGCATATTGTCCAGCAAACATACAGAAAAGGGACCGATATCCGACATGTAGTGTCATGGTATGGGCTGGCATCATGATCAATGGCCGTACGTCCCTCTATGTGCTTCCAACTGGGACTATGACCGGCCAACGATACATTAATGATGTTCCGCTACCTCATGTTGGCATGTTCCGTGGAGCTGTCGGTGATCGATTCATTTTCATGGACGACAACGCAACATGTTGTCGAACAGTCGCTGTCCAGGAGTGTCTTGAGAGCGAGGATATTCAACGCCTCGTATGGCCAGCACGTTCTCCAGATCTGAATCCCGTTGAAAATGTGTGGGATGCTTTGGGGAGTAGTCTTGCTGGTCGCCAATGCCCTCCAATAAACAAGAACACCCTCATCTGTGCACTGAGAGAGGAATGGGATAAATTATCCCAACAGCTGCTTGATAATGTTGTGCACAGCATGACACGACGTGTGGAATCTTGCATCGCCCTCCACGGTGGCCATATCCCGTATTGACATCTTACGCCGGAACGCCTGCGGACGGTAATTGCATTTTTTTCACGTTTGCGTATTCTGCACAAAATGGCCTGTTTGTCCCTTGAACACGTTCCAAAGCCTTCTGGATTTCAGAGCACAATAAATTGACTTTCTTGTAATGTCCTGGCATTCTGACATTATTTTATTTCACTTGGCATCCAACCACACTTACTTTTTTATGCGCTATGTAGCCGTTTATGATCCGTCCTTAGCAATTGTCCAGCAGTGTATTTGTACGGAGTTCTATTGCGTAGTAAAGTAGATCGAATAGCATAAATAATATTTTGCCGTCTAAGTAGTTGCTATGCAACAAGTCATACGCGAAGCGTTTTCTCGGAGGCATTATTTACTGAACACGTCTCATACCTGATTTAGAGAAGTGAACTTCATTCCAAAAGGTAACAAAAAGGTTTCATTCTCCTTTGGCAGTATCGCTTCAAGAGAAATTTTAAGCGTTCGTCCATTCCAAACTTCTAAGATTCAGTTAAAAATTTCGTTAAGGTATTATCTGACAATATACAAATAGTTCATTAAGATTGCTATTGATTAAAGTACTTTTTTAAGGGAGCGTATGACTGTGATTTTAAAAAAGGGAAACCACTAAGTTTGAGTAAATCTAAAAATCCAAATCTGCGATTTTAAAGAACGGAAACTAGTTAGTCTGTTTAAGGGCATTCAATCGGAATAGAAAACAGAATAAGCTAGAATTCTGACGGATTGCTGCTCGTATGATTTGGATAAGAAGCGAATGACAGATGACCAAATATATTGGAACTACAGGAAGAAATTTTTAATGGTATTGGGAAAAATGAATAACTGAAAAAATTGGTAGCCAAGTCCATGTAGATGATCTTCAAAACATTCAGAGTATTTGATGTGTATTTAGAACATTTAAATATATAGTTAAAGCAACCAATCCACCCCATCCCAATTAAAATAGGAATAATATTTACTTTAATTTCTTAAACAAAATACAGGTCTATACCGTCGATTACTACATTGATTGCGACAGCTGTTAAATATGCCTCAACAGGAATCTATTACTCTCAAAAAGTTCGGAACACTGTCAATAACTGACACCAACTTTGAGGGAAAATTATTTCGAAATGCTCCACTTAGTTTGCGTGGTGAACTTCTTTTGTGATATAAGGCATTCGTTATGTAAAACGTTAATTTGGTAGAGATTTTTCACTTAAACTTCTCTAAAGCTTTCACCTTTTTTTCTGCACCGATAGATGTTGCAAAGTCAGTTCGAACTTTGAAGAGAATCTCGCGTCATTGAGCCAGTGACGTTCGCGCCGTTAGGACTAGGTGGAGCTATAGTAGCAATTGGAAGCTAGGCGATTTGAGCTCAATAATACGGTAAGTAGAAGAATTTAGGAAAAACGTGAGGCTATCTCTTCAGAAGAGACGCTTTTCTCAGGACGAAACGAAAGGAAGCAAAGACAAACGTTTCGATTCGGATGGGGCGGAAACGTCCAGGAACCACAAGACCCCTACACTACCCACACTCCCATACGCACACACTATCTATCTGGCACAAGGTATCAAGCATAAGGACCAGTTCTCAGCAGCGTTTCCGTCGTTCATGCTCTATGAAGGGATGATAATGACCACCTCATGTCTCGGACGTCTAAGTGCTACGCTGGGGTCAATAACAAATTGATCGGGATGATCACCACTTTCTTGAAGAACTCCTGGAAGACCCTTAATTGTAAACTTACGCACACTTTCGATACCGCGTCCGTCCCTCAAGTTGCGAGTAATGGTGCCCGGCGGAACCCCAGTGATAATTCGGAATGTTCTTTTCTACACAACTTTGGTTTTTTTTACCCCTGATCCTTATTCACGACTCCCAGGATGAGAACAACATAAATGAGTACTAACCTGAGTACAATCTTACGAAGCAGAAGTTTGTGGTATGTTGTCATTAACTTTCTGTGGTAGAAGAATATAAATATGCATGCAGATTTGTCTGGCTTTTTTGTTGAAGCATTTGGGGTTTGCAACCCACAATAGTCGACAATCTCTTTGCCACCCCAGGAACTTAAACGTAATCTATGGAAGATTTCAAAATGGAATCTAATAGTGAGTATAGTGATTAGTTTGATATATCTCCACTTCACAAGAATTGTAATGAAATAATTTTAAATATAATTCATGTAGATCTGCTTGTATGATATAAAGCAGCCGGAAAATTGCTATGTTGCATTCAGTGTTCTTAAGTTAGTTCCGTACTCGTAAAGAAAAACGACTCTATGAAGTTGTAAGAAAAAAAAACGATAACTAACTACAACTCACATAAAATACATAAGTAATAGTGTCAGGTCCGTTGACTGACAATTTTAAGTTATTTTGCATTTTAAGTTATTTCCGCAAGAGTCGGAAATGCTGTTAAATACAGCGGAAACTTAGCTATCGGTTTTAAAATTTTATAACATTTTCTGCGCTAGCCCCATTATTTTCCTGTAGTTTCTATAGCTTCAATAATTATGGCACTCCAAGTACATGCTCGAGTGCCACAAAAGGAGAGTCAAAAAGTACCACTTCCGGTGGTGTACAACATTTTCTTTTGGGTGTACAAAACTAGGACAACACTCTGGCAGTGTTTTTTTTTCAATTTTGGAAAAATGGCACTCCAAGTACATGGTCGAGAGCCACAAAGGAGAGCCAAAAAGCACCGCTCCCGGTGGTGCACAAAATGTTCTTTTGGGTGTACAAAACTGTACAAAACTAGTACAAAACTTTGGCAGTAGTTATTTTCGATTTTGAGAAAGTGGCACCCAGCATGTACTTGGAGTGCCACTTTTAGAGAGCCGAAAAGTACTACTTCCGGTGGTGTACAAAATTTTCTTTTGAGTGTACAAAACTGTATAAAACTAGTACAAAACGTTGGCAGCGTTGATTTATTATTTTGGAAAAGTGGCACTCCAAGTACATGTATCTAGAATACGGGACAAGTGAGCGAAACCGTCCAAACAAGGAATCCAAAGGATACAAAGGCACTTTATTGAAAAGCAAGCTTCGAGCACAACTGGACAGAAGACGGAACCGTCCATGTGACAGGCGGCTGCAAAGAAAAACCCAGTCTTTAGTTGGGGATATGATCACCCCTGACTGCGTTGCAGGATTTACAACGTCTGTCCATGCTGAGGACGGGGTTGTCAAGGAGCTGTTGAGGAATCGCGGCCCAATCCTCTTGTAGGGCCAATCGCAGCTGCGGAATCGTTCCTGGCGGCTAGTGACGTGATGCCAAGCGTCTCCCAAGAGATCCCACACGTGTTCGATTGGATTTAGGTCCGGGGACCTTGCGGGCCTATCCATGCGTTGAATATCTTCACTCTCCAACAGCTCTGCGACAGCCACTGTACAATGAGATGTAGCGTTGTCGTCAGTGAAGAGGAGCTCAGAACCCACAGCACCTCTGAACGGACCACGTGAGGCAAGAGAACTTCGGTACCATAGCGGACAAAAGTAACTTAACCTACTTGGAAGATGTGGAGGTCAGACAGGCTATCAAACATGATACCGCCCCAAACAAAAACTCCGCCACCTCCAAACCTGTCACTTCCAATGATGTTGGAGGTGTGATTGCGTGTTCTCTGCTCTCTCCAGATGTGTATACGTACAGAATAGCTCGTCAGACTAAATCAGCTCTCATCCGTAAAGAGAACTCGACTCCATTGCTGATGTGTTCAGTTCTTGTGTTCCTGGCACCACAGAAACCACTGTCCCCAATTAGCAGGCGTTAATGGCACACACCATACTGGCCTTCGTGCAAAAAAACCACCTTTGTGCAGCCTCCTGGCCACGGTAAAACCCGATAACGGACGTCCAGTTGTCCGTTGCATGTGCCTTGCGATTTTTCCCGCTGTCTGCCGTCTGTCTCTTCTCGCCTGTAGGAAAATATACCGGTCTTCTGCCGCCGTGGTTGATCGTAGAAGACCACAACTAAACTCCCGGACAGTTGGTCGTGTCGTTTGAAATGCTCTCCAAGCTAGTGAAACTATGCTGCGAGCGATCCCCAACTCCTCGGCCACACTAGTCACACTTCGACCTTCTTCCAACTTCACAATGACGCCACCTAGGGTAACGTCATCCAGATGTCGTCTACTGGATTACCTGTTGGCCATATCACAGGGTGGTAGCAACTAGACGTCGTTCAAACCGATGTACACCGTGCAATAGATTTCACCGAATTGCTGAGCGTACACCGACCGTGTGCTTTATTCCCTTCCGACTACCCCCTTCCCTCACACGTCATGCTGCATATATGCGCATGCCCTATCGTACCGTACCGTAGTCTATCTCCTGGGTGGTCTTTCGGTGAGTTCTGACGGCTGGTTTCGCTCTTCGTCCTTAATATTTGAACACCATTTTCACCTCTTCGTCCTTAATATTTAAACACCAGTTTATTAGTGTAAACTTATATTTCAGGCAGCTGCAAGAGTCATGGCGAAAATTTTAACCTCTTGTGAATTTCAGAAAGATCTGAACAATCTTTAAGAAAATTCCTGGTTGAAAGGCAAAGGAATTTGTGCGCAAAATTCGCTTGTCTTAATCACAACCAGGAAAACAAAATTTCATATTAAAGAAAATAAAAGAAAAATATAATATTATTTGATTTAACTGACTTTGGGGTTTTGGAAATAATTATTTGATCTGTTCTTTTATCGCGATAGGAAGAGGCGAGTTGGTGTGCAGCTCAGAGAAACAAAATTAATTTTACTTTCATATCACGGAATGGGAAAAAAACGTTTCTGGAAAAAAAGTTGTGAGAAAAAGGGAATCTTCTTTCAGATCGGCCATTTTTAGGGTCCGGTAGAAGTCGCTCAGAAAATGTTGCAGTAATGCCTTCTTGGGTTGGCGTTGTTCTATTTCTGAGACAAGGTCACAGCCGCACATTGGAAGTTACTTGGTCCCTACGTGTGAAGGTCAAGAGTTCCTCTCCCCTGGCTGACCGAAGATGCCATGCGCCTGGTAACATTCTTTTTTCGTTGAGAGTGCTGGACGCTGCAACGATGCTTACAGGTGAAGGTCAGGGATTACTCTCCAGGAGTGGGAAAGAAATTCCGTTGGGGGAAAATGCTGTTGCCATGCAGAGTTCAGCCAATGAGAGGTCAGCAGTCTCAAACATCCCCGAGTGCTTTAGTAAAATTGCGACACTCTGGTTCTGGTCTTGGCATTTGAACGGTTGACGATGTAGAACGCCGATAAAAAGGCATCCTGCCGGCCGGGAACTATGCCCTGGCAAGAAAAATGGCGGGGAGGCGACAGGCTGGTACGATGTCTTTCGTGGAGAGGGCATAGCTGAAAAGGGACATGTCTTCTCCCTTATTTATATCCTGGAAAGAGAGGGCCCAACACATCTACAGCTTCTCCACTCTGTTGCTTCTCCCAAAAAGAGGCCTGCTTCAAAGGCCGGGAAAAAAATACCAGTTCCATCTCATCCCAAAGTTTCGGAAATGGTTACCTCGGCTATTACCAGTTTAAAGGAACGGGGAGGCTCTTCCCTGCAGGCCATCAAGAAGCACATTGCTGCTAATCACAAGGTGAATATTGCAAGGCTCTCCCCTTTCATCAAAAAAGTACCTCATGTCTGCAGCTGCCAGCGATGCCCTTGTTCAAGGAAAAGGTGCCCACTTGGTCAACAGAAGAAAAAAAGACATGGAAGACGAACTGCAGAGACTTTGGTTGTTCCTGGACCGTGAACTCGGGGGGGATTGAGTTGTGAAAAAAAACAAGGAAAAAAAGGAACGCCAGATCAAAGGTAATGTTTTAGTTCATACCTTTTAGTAATGATACATAAAAGCCCACGCAAATACCTGAGCTTCGAGCTGAGCATAGGAAAAAAAACCCAAGGTTTTTGTTTGTGGCCTCTGATTGTGGCTGTGTTTTCGTTCAGTTTTCAAAAATAAAATTTATTAGTTCCTTAGGTATGAGTTCAGAAAAAAGGGAAAAAAGTAAGCGGAGTTGAAAATGCTTTCATTTATGTTTTTGTTTTTTGTGTTGTCATGTCTGGTATTTTAGCAAATCCCCAGGCCAGTAAATTTTAATGTATCCGAAAAATTTGGTTTAATGTTTGAGCACAGTGAATTTTGGTGCATCGATTATAGTTTAGTTGGGCATGTGATAATTGAAAAGCAGTGTTATTGTGATGCCGTGTGTGATAAAATAATTGTAAACATTTTTCTCTAGCCTTTTACAGCGTTGAGGTTTTTTTTCTGAGTGAAGATAAATTATGGAATGATTTATATTGGGATTTTGGGAGCATATGTATAGTGTGATGAAATTGGAAACTTAAAGTGCTGTTTACATTCTTGGAGTGTTGAGTGTCGAAATTAAGATTGTTGGTGTGTTAATTTGAGGACCAGTATTTTGCATGCTCCAGAGGAGTGTTAATCTCCCATTTGAAAGGGGTGATCTTACGGCAAGCCTGGGAACTTGTCCTAAGGCAAAGGGCTCTGAGTAGGGAATTTTCACCAGGATGCGATATGTGCAAAATATAAGTTAAGGTATTTGGGTTCTCAAGTTTAGTATTTCACAAAAAGAATGAACATCATGTGTTGAGAAGACACACTTTTGCTCACCAGTTCCAGTATGAATTGTTCTTTTCTTTGGTCTAAATTTTGTTGTTTTTACAAAAAGAGTCTAAATGTAAATTTTATTTTCAATAAGGCGAAAATATTTAGTAGGTTATGTAAATGGTCACTGTTATTATCTGCAGTGCGACCTGCTCATTGCCTTGATACAGAAGAATTTCCTTGTTTTGTGATTTTTCCTGGGATTTGGATGTAGTGTGAGATAAGTGATATTTTCCTGGGATATATGTGGATAAATAAGTGATTTTTTCTGGGATATATGTGGATATTGTGATTTTGGATTTCTTGGGATAAAGAGAAATAAGTGATTTTTCCTGTGATATAGTTGTGTTAGTTCTAGGCCGATGTGCCTGGGGTATTTTGGGTTGAAGTACGACAGGCTCTTGCAGGCGTGGTTCATCAAGGTGGGATTGTGCATTGGTTCGAAAAGGGGAGCCTTGAGGACGTGGTTTTTGGGGGAAAACTTGTCTTCAAACCCCCCAGTAGTTTCGCTGCCCACGGAGATATGTACTGCCAGCAAGGGTCGGTCGGGCGTTGCTTCAATGGATGTTGCGAGATCATGTTAGAGGAAATTCTGTACCTGATGATGTGTCGCACTTGAGGATTTTTTTCCCTTTCCCTTTGCCTAGGCTGAAATTGGATTCACGACCAAATTTCACGCCTTTAGCCTGACTATTATTTTCTTCCTGTGTTGGTTCTCAAAAACCCAGGGTAGTGTCTGAACTGAGAGTATTTGCCTCACCGCTACCTCAGTAATTCACTGCAGGTGTTAAATTTAAGTTTTGTTTGGTGTGATTTAATGTATCTAAATTAATTTGTTTATGATATGCTGTAGTGCTAGGGATGTAAATTCTGGTTGTTAGTGTTAGTGAACATGATATTTAGTTTGGAAATTTAGTTAATTGGTATTTTGAGATTTTGTTTACAGTATAGACTTATTAAGTATCTTGAGCTATTATTTGAAGTGCAGATTGAGGTGATTTTTATGAGCAAGCTAGTGCAAGAAGGTTGTTTAAATTTCTGAATTATGTTGATGATGTTATGAATAGTGATAATTTTCAAGTTAGTTAATGAGGTTTCTTTATAAGTGAGGTAGGTTCATTCAGTGTAGTTTCTATAGGTTATGTAATGTTAATTAATGCTTGTGCTCAGTGTAAATTCTGTTTTGAGGATAATTTACTTGATTTGTTTACTTGCAGATAGTAGATTTGGTTAATGTATAATTTGTGGCTCTTATTATAACTGTAAATTTAATTGAAGTCTTTGAAGCTGGTTTGGGGAGATTGCAGAGTTTGCTAAGGTTGTTCAGGTGCTGCAAATTTAAATCAATAAGTGTAAAATTGTAAGTTTGTCATTGAGCTAATTAGGTAAGGGAGAAGAGAGTACGTTTCAAAAGAACAGAACTTGTCCACCTTGTGGAATTAAAATAAAAAAAAATCCAGTATTTTTTTGTGTAAATTATGTGAGTCGTAGTATAATTTTGGAGGCATAAAGTCAATGCCTGGTGTTCAAACCAACTGTGTTGAAATATATCAAGTTGTGCTGTTCATAAGGCCAGTGGCCAAATAGAAAAAAAGATTGAGATTCTGTTTTTATACTGCTGTGTGTAAGCAAACAAGAAAAAAAGAAATACCACAGCTGATTGTCCACTAAATTACCTCGTTAAGTTCTTAAAGAAAAAATAAATAAATATATGCAGTAGCCTTTCAAAAAAATCCAAAATTAGTGCAGTGCGAAAAATTTTGTGTGCTGTTGTCTTCCATGACTTGGTCCCATGTATTCACCTTAGCTTGACTAAGGCTATCGATCCGAATCCTGGTATTATAAGGTATTTCATAACTGCAATTTCTGTCCTGTCCTTTTAAATTGACTTTCACAGCCTCCACAAGTTGTTATTGAACGAGTACATTTTATCCTATGACTTATAGTGACACATTTTCATATACATGCAACAATATTCACTTATTTTTGCACTTTCAGATGACTCAACTCTGCGTGAACACAAACAACGCAAACTTTTCAATAACTTCTTGTGGAATGTAAATTTTTAGATGCATTTTTGTTTAGGATGTTCCTGGCCTTCATATACTTAGAAAATATTTTTGTTTCAAAATGCATCTACCCATCTCCCAAAGTTAAATTTTAGTCTAAATTCAAAATTTCCCTTCAGGTTTACTTTTGGCTATCAATGATAATAACTTTATATAACGTGGCTGAAATTTCCGCCACAACACAAGCAAATACAACTACTGATTTAACTAATTACATTTCATATTGCTTTTTAACTGTTAGTCATACATAACATCAAATATTATACTTTCAAATCTAAAAATTGGTAGCTAATCTTGCAAATTATGAGCAAATAGGACATTCTATTTAATACCTTTATTTTTTATATCCATCAGTATCAGCAATAACCACACACAAGGCTTGCTCAATAACCATAGAAGTTGTCACTGGCTTCTCATTTGTGAAAGCTCAGAAGGTGGCCCACTCTTCCCGAATTATTATTTATAGTGATTAGTGATCAGCCGAAAGATGGAAGTGCATCATTCCAATGGTGAGCGAAAAAGGGTTGGTATGGAGATCTTCGAGTCCCGATCCGAATGCAAAAGAACTGGGTGGGACGCTAGATCTTATTTATTTTTGTTATTTTTTTCTCTACGGAATTTTCAGAAACGCTTTGCTGGTAGAATGGAGAAAAATTCAGGTGCAAATGAACCGGCATCGCGAGGAATGCATGACTAGTCAGATCGATATAGTAATAACACCCAATTGTAGGCCGACTACGTTCTGTATTCTATTAATACGTGCTACATTTCCATTCTTCTTATATATCCGACTGCTTTTGCCAACATGGTGTAGTGTCATTACTCATGTAATTAATATAAATGTCTACGTAACTGAGGCTGCATTGATAAGATACTACTCAAGCAAAATGTATAATTTGTAAATACAATTGCACAAATATGTCTTTGTAAATCGTCCTAAATGAATTTAAGGAATTTTGGTGAATCCCTTAAATGTGAAATACTGTGCGGATAAAAACATGGCATAGCAAAACAAAGATTTCTCTTTTCGAATTATGGAAACGACACTACACTGAGAATTTAGAGTGCTTTTTTTTTCAATTGGCTTACTCTTTCACACGCCCTGTGTAGCCATTTTAAAAATATATGGGTTGTTCAGTAAGTAGCGAAACACTTTGCAGTGGGTTTGCGCTTCCCGATTCTTTCAATAGGTAGCGCTAGTATACAGCCGATTTGAAAGATATCCAACTGTATTGCAGCTTGTTTGTTACGAAAGCCATGTAACGTGCTGGACTAATTTTATTGTTCTTTCGTAAGAGATGGATACATCCATAGTTGCTCAACCTTCTGTAATTCGGATTTTGAAAGCTGAGAAGATGCCACCAAGCGAAATTCACAGACGATTGAAGGCTGTGTATGGGCCCGTTTGTCCTTCACGCAGTACTGTAATTCGGTGGCCGGCGAACAAGCCCTGCAGGAGCACCGTGTCGTGTGGTTTTATTGATGACCACGACTGGATGCATCAGTAAAGTTCAACTGAGGAACAGTGCGGGCGTGAGCATCGGAAATATCAATTCGATCATGCACTTGCACCTTGAATATCTTTAGAAACGTCTGTCCATGAACAGATGAATCAACCAATGGGGGTATCGTTAGAGCACCTGTTCCTCTACCACGAAGAAGGCGAAAATTTATTGCTACGCTTTATTGCTAGGGACAAAAGCTGGGGTAATCATTTCGAGCCAGAGTCGAAACGCCAGGGTATGCAGTGGAAACATGCGTCATTGCCACACCCGAGGAAATCATATTCCACTATTTGGGTAAACAAGGTAATGCTAACCCAGTTCTTCGACCATCCAGGACCATTGCTTCGTGGGTGGCTACTAAAAGGATTAAATATCAATGCCAAATGATATTTTCGAACTTTATATAAGATTCGACAAGCCATCAAGAACAAGACTCAACCTCACTCGGGGTACTTTGTATCTGCATGATAACACCCGGCCGAACAGGCCAGAGACCGCGCAAAGCGCATTTCAGCGCTTTTGCTGGAAATTCCTTCAACATCCGGCGTGTAGTCCTGACCTGCCACCCTGCGATTTTCACATCTTTGGACCTATGAAAATATTTCTCAAAGATAAATGTTTCATTTCGGATGATCAGATGAGGAAGCTGTAGATGTAGATACCTGGATACAACAGTTCTCCTCCTTCAAGGCCGCAGGAATGCAATGATCTGTGCAATGGTGGGACCGATGTCTAGATCCTGGCTGCGATTATTTTTAGGCATGTAACGATTTGACTCTTTCAGTCAGAAAGCCTTACTACTTATTGAACAATGCTTATAGAACACATTTAAATAATTTATCCGAAGGATGGCTACTGCCTGTTGTGAATGTTAAAAATTTAGAATAAACAAATTATTAATTCTGGGATTCCCTCTCCCCCAGGACTTAATGGGGCGAGATAATTATTCCTAAACGGAACTTAATAACTAATAAAAGAAAACAAATTATACCTGCATTCGGAATAAGTCAATCAAATGAAAGTGTTGGTACAAGAAGACAGTCATATTTAATTTAAGCTACAAAAAATAATACTAAAATGTAAAGTAAGGTCGTCCCTTGAGGATATATTTCGTAAATATGCATCGAGAAGCCTCGATTTCAGCCGCTAACTGGGGCCACAGTTAGTCGCCGTTTACCCTGCGAAAATACATAACTACTGACTGACAGCCTGAGTTAGTTTCCTATTGATTAGGTTTAGTAAGTTCTCGTAGGCTTAAGTCCTGCATCTGAGTTAGTTTTCTAAGTGGTGAAAATCAAAGCAATACAAGTTGCTACACTTACAGTTACTATAGGGTTGAATAAATCCCAGTTTAATTTGTAATTCAACACTGAAATTAGCCGGCACTAATTCAGAACGCATTGTTGACATACTCCAAAGCTTGAACCACACATACGGACAAATATATTTTTCCACAACGTGTTTCCATAGGATGCGGACGAAGTTGTTTAATAAAGTTGGATTGGTGTTGAATTTTTCGCTTTTGCTTTGGGACATAGAGGTGATTTTCTGTCCTTTTCTTGTTTCGCCCCTTACTCAGATGTGAAAATATTGTCCTCTTGTCCTTCCTGCTAAGACAGCTTGCTGATACTGACCCAAGCTCGGATGTACGTTCCAGTCTTTCGTGTGCCAAATATTTCAAGCTTCTGGTTTCTCTTTCAGTTGACAGCAATTTCTGCTTTACGTTATTCCTTTTTGCTAGCGGTCCAGAAACACCTGATTAATAGAAGTGGAGAAGATTTACCATCAATCTGAGACTTCCTGTGATGAAATTTAGCCTTTACTTTAACGTCAGGTACTAATTATCCACTCCGTTCAACAAGGTAATTTTTATTACCATCACAATGCAGGTTACATATTTTTCCTTGACTCTGAGATGGTGGTTTGATTCTCCAAATCACGTTATCGCGAAATCAGATCAAACCTGTTGGCCCTGAGCAATGCACCCAACAGCAGAACCCCAAAACCCACGATTCCTATCTAAAAGGTACCTCTTCTTCTCGCTTCGATATTGAAACATCCTTGTTTTCTGTGCTCCGTATTTTATTCGCGACACCTATTTACACATATGCAAAACTTCGGGCAAAAAACATTTTACCATCCCGTGCGACCCAATTGCCTACCTCAGATGATTTTCATAGCTTTGCAACTTGACCATTTTAAGCTAAATGCCAATTATGTTTACTTTGACCTAATCGCCATACTGAAGTATTTCACTGCCTCGATTAATGCTCGTTCTAAATGGTCGTGTTCCCATCATACCCGTCGCTTTTCTTTCTTTTCCTTTCGGGATACAAAAAAGAGAACCAGTCCTGGGTCAAAAAATTGGCGCTTACGCTTAGCCTCATGGAAGTTCAAGATGCCCACTTTTCCCTTTTCCTAGTCTTCCTCCCAAGCCGCAGTGTTCTCCGTGCATTTCGAATTTTCTCCCTTCAAGCAGCCTAGCCAGCGGATGTACTACATATCTGCATCTTTTTTTGTGCATATAACATCGTTCGTGTTTCTCAATGCCCACTATAATCTTCGTAATTAATCATCCACTGTATGCAGGTACATAATTGCCCAATTAATTCCAACATTTTCTTTATTTTATTTAAACTCTATCTGTGTATTCAAACTTTTTGCCTCTACCTTTCGATTAATTACTTAATCTCTCACAAAATTACGCTTTAACACCTTATGGAAGTTCAAGAATAACGACAGACTTATTGGGCTTAGTTTAGAAATCGTGATGTGAAAATTTGGGAACATGTAAGATTAATATTAACGATCATAGCTACAGACCTGAGCATTTAAAGTATTCCTCCAGATACTTGTGCGCATGAAATTAGTGATCAGAAAGGCAAATCTTATTCATTCACTGTTTCTACGTAATCTTATGCTAAATCTAATCATATACAAACGAAAATTTATGATATCGTGTTTATAAATGTATGTAATTTGGCAAATATGGATTCTCTTGAAGGAGGAGAAACAGTCTTTAAAAGAGCTTCTTCGAAGTGATATTCCTATAATATTTATATCAAGTACTCTAAAGTGATCCAATAAAACAGTTGCTCAAGTTTCGTGCCTTTTTATCCACGTTTATATTTTTTCTTCCTTATGTTGACTAGCAGGTGCATGTCCATTCCATAATCTTTATAGAGAAAAATCGGGTTTTATAAAGCACTATCACAGAAATTTGCTTTTCCAAAAGAACAGCCAGTATATTCACAATGCTATGAAACATGTTATTTCGTTTATTCTTTATAACATCACAAAAATAAAAGAAAATTCACATTATTCTAAATCTCAGATTTAACACTGAACAAATTTGCTAAATATTCACTGCACAACAAGGAGACTACCTCCGCAGTTACCTACACATCCGACAGGCTTATTTGATACATGGAAAGATTTCAACATGCCGGAATATCCAAGTCTTTGCGTTGTCGATTTGGGTTGTAAACGAAACAAGACACATGCTTCCCACTTCTCGTGTAACAACACGATGTATTTTTAAATTACCGTTGGAAATTGCTTTTTCTAAGAGGTACACCTTTACTTACATTTATATTTGTTCCTTAAAATAACGAAATTGAATAACAGCAAAAACAGTTCGTCACAATGTAACTGTATGATTATTTGCCAAACTACCTGGACATGAAAGCTTGTGAACTTCCCTTAAATTTCCTATTCAGCGAGATTTCACTTTTTCAAGCGTTACCAAAACTAACAAATGCGAGACGTCTTCAGCACAAATTGTTAGATCTCATACTTATAACATTTGTTTTGAAGAAATACTGCAAATTAAATGACTAATTTTAAAATAAAAAGCAACCCTGACAAACGGCAAATAAACATTGTGCCATCTACATACTTCGTATTAGAAGAAAATTTAAAGATTCTTCCACACGCGGTAAGACACAACAAATTGCTTTTCCTCCCTCTAAAGTAAAGTTCCATATCTGGCACCTTGTACACGACTGAGACGTTAGTGGTGATTTAATGCCATCTTTCGGCCTATGTGAAAGTAAAAACACGTAACTTCTGCAAATGTCACGTATACATTACTAATTTGGCTGACGTTCGAAAGGACATTTTCGAACGTTAATTACGTCCCTACTCGAAAATATTCATACTGAATGAAAAAAATGTCCTTATGAATCATAACGAGTCTATCCAAAAGAATAAATCAAGTATACCTTATTTCTAACCATTGGATATGTTTCCAACACATTGTAATCTTATGCGAAGTCCTGTGATGAACATAATGTTACAAGATCTGATCAGAGGGCACAAATGGAATTTTATATTATAATCCGAGAGCCAGAAAAACACCTAACTTTAGACGCAGCGCAAATGAACGCGTGAAATTCAGAAGAACGCCGGAGTGATATAGTAGATGGTGGCTGATGACATATTGTTCTGGAAGAGATCATAGCGAGAGCTTCTTCTAGCAGTGTATTGAGAATGGTTGGCAATGCAGAAATGATTTGAAGTGATTACAATTTTCTAGACAATTTACATGAAAGAATGGATATTTAGTTTTACATAAGTATTCTTACAATAAATGACAATGAAATGGCACATTCGCCACTGCAATAGCACAGAAGTATAAGCGCCAACTTCGCACCATTCACCCGTGTGATCCTGGCTCGATTTCATAATATAAATTACATTTATAATAACAACACTTCTTTTATGCTAATTCATTTCACCTTTTAAGAGTAATTTAAAATGTTTGATAAAAATTATTCTGGGAAGTAATATGGCATAATAGTGAAAAAAAGAGACTTACATGTATTTTCAAAAACACTATTTTAGTGGTGAACAAGATTTTTAATATATAAGTTATTTCCATATACGAATTCCAGGGAAATAAATATACAATCAAGTATTTTATTGGAATTGTTTATTTAAGTGCCTATCGTGAGATTACTGCCTATTAAATGTCTATCGTGCTTTTCAGTGGAAACTCCGCTAAAACTTGAGTAAGGAGTTGAAGGGTTTTAGCAATAGTGTTTGTTTTAGATAATGCTTGGGAATATTTCGGCCCAACAGAAAGTTTAGAACATCGGAGAGAAGGACGAGGTGAGGAATAACTTTTTATGTTTCTTTTAAGACACATTTTACGGCCTTATGTAAATAAAGTAATGATAACATATTTTTGTGCGTAGTTATAATTTGAAGACGTAAAAGAGTGAAAACATATGTAACAAGTGTATCACAATGTGTCGTGCGACCCTCGAGCAACGGTATATTTTGAATGAATGTGTCTCAGATTCATAAAAACAATCCAGTTTGTTAAATGGTAATAAGAATTATGAGCAGAATATTTTACATGAATTCCCTAGCAGCCTCTCCTTCAGTACAGTGGGTACACAGGTGCTTCTGAGATCAACAGAAGTGTATTTTGTATTGCATCCCGGATGTGCCTTATTTTAGAAAATAGTGTTTATGTTGGTAACTACTGATGAATTATCGTTAATAATAATGTACCATTTCAAGTTCTATATAACCACAGCAGCACACTGATCGTTACAAATTCTTTTAGATACCCAGTGCTTCAAGAAAAACAAAACATCCATGCTTCACGGTATTCGAACACGGACACATCTCATATGAATGGTCAGAAACAGGCGCTCTAGGCATTGGACCACCTTACGTTAAGTATTTTCCGATTCCTCATATCTTTATGCTTGCATGGCTAGAAAAACACAGAAATCTCCATTAAATAATATTTACTTAGTGCCATGAACTTTACTTCCAAAAAAACGCAATTTCTTACATTGTAGAGTAAGAAATGTTTCATATGTTTCATGCTGGTAAAATAACTTCATCGCCTATCCTCAAGTCACTTATTGAATTTAAGTCAAGGTGCAATTTCCACACGTGTCTGTAAAACTGAATTTCTTAAAGAAAATGAAATTAAAAACTGTGCTGTGCCCTCTTCTTGAAAATGTCGTGTCGTGTAAAGCACAAGGTTTCAATAAGTTGATTGAAAACATAGTATTTTAAATAGTAAATTTATATTAGTTGATGGCACTTGAATTGAAACTGCATGTAAAATACCTACAGTCCCCCCAGTTTGTAACGAAGTCGCTAGTAACGGATTTACAGTTACAGAGAAAGAATGGCCATCCTCCTTGATTTAGGTAGAAAAACACATGGTGAGTTTATTATTCATAACGAAGTCAAAATTCCCAGTTAAGGATGTAACGAACTGTTGCATAACCTTCAATGTGCTTCCCATAATTGAAAATAAACTGACGAATGCCTTAAAAACCAACCGGTTTTTTGCAAAAGAAATTACAAGAAGATTACACATATAATCAAAAACATAGAAGGTTTTTTTCGAACTTCATGAGTCTCTTTATAACTAACTGACGCCAAAGAAACAACCAATCAACACCAGGAGCAGCAGCTGGGGTCGAAGTTGAACTAGCCTAGCGGTGGCTGCATTCGGCAGCCCACACAAGGAAATGAAAAGTGCCGCTCTTGCGTTCTCCGAGGTCGCTGTTGCAGCAACACGGCTCCGCTGGCTACATTGACTCGGAGCACAGCATATCGTGCGTTAAATTTTGAGATGTCTTGAAAGCGTAATGGGTATTTTTGGAGGCGAAAGGAGACATAATGAGAAAATGTGATTCAGGCCAAAAGAAAACGGAGGTGGCCAAAGAATATGGGACAGCACAACGTTTTTTACCCATAATTGTAAAGAACCGACAAAACGTTTTGGCGGAGTTAGCAAAATCGGAAAATGCCGCAAATCGGAAAAACGCACGCCCGGTTCTCTGTCCGGATGTAGAACATGTCATTTTTCACTGGTTTACAACAGCCAGGGCACAGAACTTACCAGTGAGAGGCCCAATAATCCATGGAAAAGCTAGAGATCTGAGCATGGCTATGGGGTTAGATAACCTTCATCCGGGAACTGGCAGGTTAAAAAGATTTAAAAACCGTCACAACATTACTTGCAAAGCTGTGATTGTAGATTCAGGAGAAGCAGACGTAACTGCAAGTAATGACTGGATAACAAAAAAAGAAGGACCACATACTTACAGATTATGCAAGATCCGATATTTACAATGTTGATGAAACAGAACTTTTTTATCCGATGCTACCATCTAAGACGATGGACATTCATGGAAAGAAGTGCGAAAGTGGAAAGGTAAGTGAACAACGTATCACAGTGATGCTTTGTGTTAACATGGATGGCAGGGACAAACGTGAGCCTTTGATGTTTTAAAGGAGTGTATATGTCATCAGTTCTTATCATGTGCCGCAACAACAGAAAAACTTGGATGACCCAAACAATGTTTCGTAAGTATCTTGTCATGTTTCACAACGATGTGGCTGAAAAGCATCAGAAAATCTTGTTGCTGGTGGACAATTGTTGAGCACACAATGTAGCACCTGCATTGACAGCATTGAAAATGGTATTTTTACCTCCCAATACAACATCCAAATTGCAGCCTCCGGACCAAGGCATAATTACAAATTTTAAAAGAATTTACAGGCGTTTTGTACATCACGTTTGTCTTCTGAAAGTCCCTTTTTAATCCTACTTCTTTACTCTTGTCAACAAATTGCTGGATCATACTCTGCAGTTCTGATGGGATAGTTGCAAAAATGACTACGTCATCAGCAAAACGAAGGTGAGTTAGATAATCTCCATCAATCTTTATCCCTTTTTTTCCCAGTTCAGTGATTGAAAGATATTTTCCAATGTGGCATTAAATGGTTTGGGAGATATAGTGTCACCTTGTCTCACTCCCTTTCCAATATTTATGGGTGCTGTATTCCCAGACAGCAGAATCTTTGCACTTACATTTATGTAAGCATTTTCAATACCGCAGGATTTCAAAGCCATTGTAACTGCTGATGGTTTAACCGAATCAAAGGGCTTTTCATAATTGATAAAAGCCATGCATAATTAAAGTTCATATTGCCGCGCTCTTTGAGTTAGTTCTCTCAGTACGTGGACATGATCTATAGTGATGTAGCCACTCCTGAATCTAGCTTGTTCTCTCTGCTCAACCATGTCCAGTGTCACCTTCAAGTGGTGTGAAAGAACTTTCGTGAAGATTTTATAAACCACTAATAGGAAGCTGATAGGTCTGTAGTTCCTGAGATCGTCAATGGCACCTTTTTTAGGTAGCAATATCATTGTAGCATTGTTCCAATAATCAGGAATCTTCTCTTTACTAAGGTATCGAGTTAAAACTTGCGTCAGTACAGTTTCAAATTATCCCCTTGCTTCTTGTATGATGTCTACAGTAATTCCATTTTCTCCTGGAGCTTTCCCTCGCTTCATATTCTTGATTGCATGTGCAACGTCTGCTGCGTGTACTGGTACCTTTCGTAATGTTCGGAGTACATGTATCATCCCTTTTATACAGTTTTAAGTCGAAATGTCTTGTTACAGAACCTTCTTCTTTTCTCAGTGCCATAATCTGTTTTCTTCCCTTACTGAGATGTCCCTTGGCTTTCTTTAGGCTTTTGTTGTTTTCAATTTATTTCCTCACTAGTTCACAGCTGAATCTCTTTATGTCTTCAGTGATACTTTTTCGTACTGTCTAGCATAGCTTTATATATTCCACTTTGGAAGTCACACCTCCCTTAGTTGTTCTTATCTCTCTTCTTTTTCGAATCAAAATTTTGGTTTTATATATTATGTCATAAATATGCTAATGTATTACTGAAAAATATGGCTTCCACAATTTTTTCCAGGGATCTGTTTTATTGCCTTTGTTAATGGTCAACGACAAAACCACCTTGCTCCAAAACAATTTTTATATTTCTCAATGTTATTCTTAAACGAACACGATTATTCCTCAATATTACTGAATACTCTATGCGATTTATGTATTACAAAACGCAAGTCATATCAGCCTAAATTCAACTTTAATGATACAAATACAAACATTCAATACTTGCCAACCTTTTTGCGCCTCTTTGGAAAGCTTCTCTCGGTGTGATAATCGGATGCTTAGAACGGAACAGAAATGTGTGATAAAAATGATAAATTTTGGTATTTTGGAAGAATCAGTTGTTCCGTTCGTGTGACGGTTGATGTGTGATATTTCATGGTCACGTTGCATTCAAGGAAGCTATCAGGTGCTGCTTTGTAGTTTGTTCAATGGATTTGGTAAGAAAACAAGCTTACGTTGCACAGGTGCAAGTGAGTTATGAGTATAACACGTTGCCGCATGGTTAGCGTATGTAACGTGTGCAGTGAGCTAGTTTTTTTCATGTTGTGCCATAATGGGAATGTATTTCATTGGATGATGTCCCACGTTAAAGCAGTTGATGTTTTCCCGTCGTTTGTAATACTTTTATGTTCAATTCTCCTAATCGGATGGGATGTTTTTGTCAAACCTATGTACGATTTTTGGTGCACCTGAATATATCACGAGTACGTCCTACATTCCCAATTAGTTTTTTTCCTTTTGGCTGGTTCCTTTCTTGATGACACAGTTAGGTATATGTATGTAGAACATCTAATATGTATATTTTTCTCCATATTTTAGTGAGGCTCCTGATCCTGAAAAGGAATTCGAAGAAATATCTTAAGGACCCACAATATATTACCCAGATGTTTTTGGAAGGAGGGTATATTTGGATACCTTTGTCAAAGGATTTTTTATTACATACAAACCACATGAAATGTTTGCTCTACGTATAAAACAGGTGATATAAAATTAAAATTGAAACGAATATGAGTTAAGATATTTTCTCCAAAGTACAGCAGCTTAATTGAAGGAATCCTGATCTTGTGCCTAAAGATTGATTGTATGTAATGAAATATATATCCAGACTAAAGAGGTGGGTTAAAAATGAAATTTCAGAAGGAAAAACTGATTTACAGTGCTTTTACAAGTAATAAAGATTAATGGGTTGGTGGGGGAAAGTTGAAGATAACTGATATCTATATTTTCCTTTAATAGCTGATATCAGACAAAGAAAATATTTTTGAAGAATATTAACGGGGTATAAAACTTGTTTGGATAGCTTTTGGAAGAAACAGTACACTTTTTATGAGCAAAATGCCATTTTGTTTTGAAAGAAACGTGCTTAAGAATCCTTCCAGTGCTGACATTGCAGCAGAAACGTAGACTTTAACTTCAAAGGACATACAAAGAATGCAGACACCTGAAAGAAACATAAAGAGATTCATGCTTGGTGTAACTAGGAGACATAAAAAAAGCAACTCACCCTAAGGAAAATAACAAAAGTGGAAGACATCATGATCAGAGTGAAATCCCTGAAATGGCAATGGGCTGGACATGTTGCCAGAAGAAAGTACCACCGTTGAACAACCGAAATTTTAAACTGGATTCCAAGGGACAGAAAAAGACCCAGAAAAAGACAGCACGTGAGATGAATGGAAGCTTGGCGAATATTTGTACATACTACGACACAGTAATAACCAGATTTAATACGCTATATGCGTTTCTTGGCCGTTCTGGGTGGTATAGTGGTTAGCATTCTCTGCACTATCCGGGAGACGCGGCTTCATTTTTCCCTCCGGGAAGATGAATATTTCAGGTTTTCGGATATTATCTGACTTAATATTCATGTCATATTTATACCAAGATACATATTTATAAGTTTTATTTCTTATTCCTTGCAAGATATGTAAATTGCTGATAATTTGGTTAAAAATGACGTACGATAAGGAATACAAACTATCTAAAACTGTGGCGACTTTAGCAAAACACCGTTTCCCATTCTACGATTTTGATGCAAATTTAGTGAAATCTGAGTTAACTACAAACGAAGTGATGTAAGTCTTCTGAAATTGTAAAAATTGGACAAAGATTAACAAAGAAAGTGGCTATTGCTGTGTACGGTTTTGATAGTATTAGACGCATTTCACGAATCAAAAGGCCCAAACACTCAACCGAAAGCATGTCCAAGCCCCTGCCAGATTGCAAATTTGTGATAATGGACGACGGGTCCATGCTTTCGTGTTTCTGTATCCATACTCTCCACCTCCCGTCCGTACTGTGTAGTTGAAAACGTGATTCTCCAGAACACATTCCCTTTTCCACTCATTTACTGTCCGATTATCTTCTTCCTGACGGAACTGGAAATGTATCTTCTGGTTCGCTACAGAGAGCAATTGCTTACCGGCTGGGCGTCTACTTCTATAGCCCATACGAAGTAATGTGTGGCGAACTGTACGTTGAGAGACCGTTGGAATCGGTCTCTGATTCAGATTGTCTGTAATCTGTCGAAGTGTTGCTTCTGGACGGAACAAGTCTGCCAACTTTCCGTTCAGCCGACCATCCGGCAGCCGGTGCCGATCACGCACTTTGCACATAAACCCTGTTTTTTTTATTAGTGATCCACTCTTTCTAAACTTTAACAAATGCTGCCCTCGCACATTTTACAAGGCCAGGCGTTTATTTAATGCTCGATCCAAAGCTTCAAGCACATTTCGTTTTTGACTTAAGGAGAATTATCACACCACTTTGTAGGCTCATTGGACACCATTAGTTCCGTTGGTCGGCTGATTTATAACTGAAAAGCCAAGGACATTCACGAGCAAATGCCCTCCCAGGAACATAACAATTATCACAGATTGTTTTGTTTTACATACTGTATATATACATTTTTGTTTGAGGAAAATGCAACGCCAAGAAACGTGTTGCGGTTGGACTGCAATTCGCACGAAGTTTAGGTTACGTGAATAGGTGCAAATGAATATAACCGCAGTTCACATACAACTGATTTGGCACAGCCAAGTTCTCTTAGCTACCTTTCAGGAGGTATAAAAGTAAAACACGTAGGTCAAGTTTACATAGCGATTCCCGGGAATTATATCAGTAAGATAGCTGTTGTAACTGAGTATGACCCACAACAGTAGAGGTAACACTTATGTACAGCTGAAGAACTTTGAGCAAGACTTTATGTTTTACTACTGGAAGGCGTATATTCCTTTCGCAACATTGCCACTCGCGTTGGATGAAAATCCACCTAAGTGATTCGAGCATCCTGTCAGTTAGAAGAGAAAGGCCTGACGCACGGGCTTCAGAGCTTTGGTGCCCAGCAATAGACGAACGAAAGGAATGACCGTCATCTCCAACTGATGGCGAACTGTCACAACAGCAACGTCCCGAAGGTTAGCACGAGAACTGAGGTATATATCAAACAGTTACGCACATCCAGTTATCTAAAGAGAAAAAGAATCGTGAAAGCTCTAATTTATCTCACGGGTGATGAGGCTTGATAAAGTAAATTTGAGCCACAGCATAAAGTTTGAATGCAGCTTCAATCCAATGGGCTGGACTTTTCCAAGTGAAGTACAAATAAAAACCTCCCTTACAACCGGATTCCTGCACAGGTCGGACAAACTCTGTGAGTCGAAATGTGGGCCTTATTGTGACGCTGTCTTTAATGCAATGAAAATATATTAATCTAAATACATAGTTTCTTTTCATATTCCCTGGATCAATCCATCCAATTGAAGACATGATAGATCAATAACATTGATATAAATATAACTTGACATCGGTATTTATAGCGTTTCAGGATCTGTCGACTACCGAGCACTAAAATCGTTAAACAGCTCTTCCTAACCTGATTTGACACGGCATAGTTTAATGTAAGGTTGCGGACGTAGTCCAATTGCATGCAATGCTCGTAGTCTACTTTTAACAACCGTCAAACACAGATTATTTTGTAAATCTGTATTTTGTGCCTCCAGAAAGTGGCACCCATATGCATGTGGCTTTCATAATTTTAAATCAAAATTTATCTTGTAAACTCGACCTGTGAACGTGTACATTAGCCATTTTATCGAAATTAGCAGCAGTTCTTTAGAACGAGGATTGGAATTCCCGAAGCACCCAGTTTTATGTTCATGAAAATTAATTTGTGTAGCAATTCAATAATACAATTACTAAACCTGTGCGTGGTAAAATTAGATATTCAAGCTCGCCTTTTCAAAGGCATATATATTTTTTGACAAAGTTGGTTTCATGATCTGTGTGTTCACGTGACATTGATTTTCAACAAGGTTTATACACTGCCTAACAAAGGAAATGTCACACCATCAAGTGGAATGCTCGAAAATTGACCAATCTGTACACATAAAGTAGCCAAGTAGGTCCTGAACAAATTATATTAATTGCCACACACAAACTACTCTCCAGTGAGTAAATATACAAGATGATCGGTAAGGAGTGAGTGTGGCCCCCATTTTGGGCGATACAACGTTCAATCCGACGTGGCATCGAGGCAATGAGAGTCCGAATAGGGTCCTGGGGTATCGTGGGTCATGTGGTTTTGATCCGTGTTTACAATTCTTCTTCATTTTAAGGGAGATAAGTAGGTACTCAAAAGACGTCTAATCGTGTCCCACAGATGCTCGATGGGCGAGAAGTCTGGGGTTAGTGCTGGCCTCAGAAGCATTCGCACACAATATTAAACATTCAGAATGATCCGAGCGGTATGTGGCCTGGCGTTATCCTGTTGATAAAACCGCGTTTGGAACGCCCTGCAGGAACAGTAGTGCCACTGGCAAAAGCAACTCGTCAAAACAGCGGCGTGCCGCCAGCATGGTCGTAATGCATATCCGCAGTGAGCTGCTGTTGGCACTGGTAGCACCCCACTTGTTGATTCCACGTTAGCTGGCCGTATGGCGATATACAATTGCGGAAAAATCGGCATGATGGCCACGTCGCCTCCAGATTCTCATAAGGCGATCATCAGTGGTGAGACTGAACCGCGTTTCGTAGATAAACACCACACTGCTGCTTTCGGCACCCCTGGCAGCTCTGAAGCGACACCACATTAAGTGGTTACGACGATGACTCGCTGTTAACGGCAGCCTTGGCAACTGACGGCTGGATAGCAAACCAGACGGAGCCAAGCGGCGCATCACTGTTCTCGTCGATATCGCAGCATTCAAGCCTCACCGTACACTCCGCAAAATGTCGCCCGTTTAGGGCTGTGGATCCGCTATGGCATGACGTCAGATGCAGTAATTGGTGCTCTCATAAGCCCGTGTCGGTGCTCCGTTACATCTACGACGTTCCACTGATCCTACCTGGGACTCCTATCCCCAGATACGACCGGCGGTTGTGGCATCAGGATGTGTTTCTTCCGCAATACGACGCAAGGACATTCCGGCGGTACCAAGACCTACGATGACACCTCTCATGAACGCAACCGTTTGACGAAATCGCGTACGACGTCTTCTTAACGGCATTGACACCGCTTATTCCTTCTGCAGACACGGTTACAGAAGAATCACTTTCGGCCGTGACGACGTCTCGACTGATGGCCTCACGGGCCGGTTGTCCGCTAATTTCTCGCGCGACGTTCGTGCGATTGGCCTGCAAGTGCAATCATTTTCATCACTTGCAAGTGTGCATCCACCCCGCAATTTGCACGGAGCTGCGTTCACGTCTTTGGGGCGTGGCATTTGTTCTGTCAGGCAGTGTATTTAATGCCCCACTAACTTTCAGAGAAAGGATGTTCTTCAGAATGTCCAGTGCGCAGCTTCATATATTTGATAAAAGTGCATCAATAACCAATGCGTCATTTCAAATAAGGATTAAGAATTTCCTATTCTTTAAAAAAAATTTCAATAAGTCAATCATCAAGAAAATTTTTCTTTCCTGTATTTGTTAAAAAACCATGTGAATCTCTATTTCGGACCTCTCTATCGATTGGAATGCAGTGAGCATATTTATATTATACCTAGCATACAAGTGTAAGTACAAGAAACAATCGTTGACGGCTTATTGTGCGACAAAACCTAAAATACGTAAATGGAGTTGTACTCAGAGACTTTGGAAAACTCTTATCGTAGAAATGTTAAAGCATTGCACTTGGGACACGGAATATCCATGGGTATCCCAGTTTCGTTACTACACCACGGAAAATCCTTTGACATATGTTTTCTCAAATGTCCGGAATTTCATGACTTCCTTTATTTTGTTTACAAAAACACTTCAATGTTTTATCACAAGAAAAATAAATTTTCCTTGTCGTTTATGACGGTGTGTGATCTCCGAAGGTTCGCAAGAAATAATCGTGTTATGCCGATAATAAAACAGTTTGGCGGCTATTGTTAACGACATTAGGAGATATTATATTAGTCGTTGATTTGAAGGACATAATGGAAACTTTCCAGTTCAAAATAAGGCTTTTTAATAACTTAGGAAACTGAAAACATCCCGGTAACGATATTGAGGTTCATCAAAAAGAATGTATTTCATTTAAAATCGTTTGCCCATATTTTCTTGTCAATGACAAGCGTTTTGTAACTTTAAAAAAATAGGGAATCCAGCACCATCCAGGATGTGTCAGTGAACATCCCAAGCGAAACATTCAGAACACATCTTATTGTTGGGGCTGCAGACATTAACACAAGAAAGGTAAGCGGAAGTTCGGTAACCACGGAAGTATTAGAATTGAAAATGTGTTCTGAATAGGTAATAAAATTTCACTGGCAATCGTTACCCTAATGAACTGCGGTGTCAAGATTAAAAGAACGATAATGGAAACTTTTTCCGGGTTAGAGTCTAACTTGATTTAGACTGCCGCTCTTGGAGAAGTTGCTGTTCCATTCCACAACACAGCTAGAACCGATGACGCCATGAAACTCTGATGTACTTAAATATCATAATTTTAAATATTAACTCTCTTATATAAACAATTGAATATTTTGTATAACATCAGAAAATGGGTATCAACTGTCGAAGTACATTTCATTTGGAACAAAAAAATGAAAAATTTAAAACTCTTAAAAACGGGAGATAAAAATTCCTAACCCTATCTCAAGTGGAAAAAGTAAAGCTGTTCAACTACATTAAAATAAATTTTTGATGAAGAAGACAGGTTTGTTCCGCAGTCCCAACTCGGAATCATTTGATGCCAACTAAAAGGCAAAGTGCGTCCAATGGGTATTACGCTGAAGGTTTTAAAATACTACATAGCTTAAAATAAATTTTGAGTGTCAATAGAGAAGAAGATATTTCAAAGAATCAAGTACGTTATTAGAAGAAGAACAATCTAAAGAATAAGTTAGTACCATATGTTTTATTCTTTAAAATGTTTTTAAGATTGTAATTTGCTGTTTTCAGAATTTTATATAGTGCAGAGTAATACCCGATGCGTATGAACGCTAAGTAATATAACGATAATGACACATGCTTCTTCAACTCTTTTCCATATCCGCAAATCACGAAGAAACACCAATCATCAGAGATGGCAATCCTTTGCAATCAGCGGAGTTCCTATACCATTTCTTCCGTGCAAATGTAAGACTTTTCTGCCGATGCACCTTCGTTATTAAAGGTGCAGTGACCATCCGTCTTCATCGGAGCCCTATACACAGCAATGTTCGCTGAACTGTCGTTTTAGGCACACTTCCGGTAGCCCCCTGGTTCATTCGGGCAGTGTATCGTATGAACGAGATACCGTGTCAATCGGCCCTGAACCGTGTCGATAGGCCCTCACGCACCTTCGAAGCGGACGACCACCTTTCACATCAATGGCACGTGGTGCTACGCTGTTTCCATATCGCTAATTCGCAATGGTGTCATTTCTCCAATCACAACACACTTTGACCAAAGAAGCATGCGAACAATTCAGAAACTGTGAAGTTTCAGAAAACTGCCGCGCTTGGCCTGAAAGCCGATAATCTTCCCTTTTTGCAAATATGATAAATTGATCTTTTTTCCATGACAGCAACGAGTGATACGTTTTCAGATGCCTACAATACATCTTATACACTGCCGGACAATTGCTAAGGACGGATGACAATAGCACCGATAGCAACCATAAAATGGAAGGCAGGAAAATGTGGAAATTAGCATAAGTGCGGGATACAGTAAGACTTGTTGTGCGTATGCAAAGTTTGGATTGCCGAACTTGTTCGTGACGTCATAGCGCTGATAAGAGATATAAAGGATTTGACGCGTATTGACCGTTGTTGTTCAAACGCAAAGTTGAAAGGGAAAGAATCAATTGACGAACTTGCAATTTTCAGCATGTCTTCCCGACATCACCTAGGTGATTTTACGCGTGGCCGTATTATTGGCAAGATTGAAGAAGGGCGAAAACTAACAGATGTTGCCAGGGAGTTCGACGTCAGCCACAGTGTTGTTTCAAGGCTTTGGAAATCATTTCAAACAAATGGAGAGTGTAGCAAACGCCACGGGGGAGGTCGTGTTCGCAGTACGACACCTACAGAAGATCGGTACATAGTGCTATCAACAAAAGGACACCGGCGCAGCACAGCTAGTGAGGTAGCAAATCAGTTTATGGCTGCTACTGGCAAGCGGATCTCCCGAAAAACTGTCGCCAGACGTTTGCATGAAGGACGACTATATGCCCGCCGTCCTGTTGTGTGCATCCCATTGTCCAGACGTCACCGTACCGCCCGTTTGCAATGGTGCCATCAACATCGCAATTGGACTGATAACGACTGGTCTGCTGTCCTCTTCTCAGATGAGAGTAGATACAGTCTATCGTCTGATTGTCGACGACAACTGATCTGGCGTGATAGTGGTACTGCATATTGTCCAGCAAACATACAGGAAAGGGACCGATATCCGACATGTAGTGTCATGGTATGGGCTGGCATCATGATCAATGGCCGTACGTCCCTCTATGTGCTTCCAACTGGGACTATGGCTGGCCAACGATACATTAATGATGTTCTGCTACCTCATGTTCGCATGTTCCATGGTGCTGTCGGTGATAGATTCATTTTCATGGACGACAAAGCAACATGTCATCGAACAATCGCTGTCCAGGAGTGTCTTGAGAGCGAGGATATTCAACGCCTCGTATGGCCAGCACGTTCTCCAGATCTGAATCCCATTGAAAATGTGTGGGATGCTTTGGGGAGGAGTCTTGCTGGTCGCCAATGCCCTCCAATAAAAAAGGACACCCTCATCCTTGCACTGACAGATTAATGCGATAAATTACCCCAACAGCTGCATGATAATGTTGTGCAAAGCATGACACGACGTGCGGAATCTTGCATCGCCCTCCATGGTGGCCATATCCCGTATTGACATCTTACGCCGGAACGCCTGCCGACGGTAATTGCATTTTTTCACGTTTACGTATTCTGCACAAAATGGCCTGTTTGTCCCTTGAACACGTTCCAAAGCCTTCTGGATTTCAGAGCACAATAAATTGTCTTTCTCGTAATGTCCTGGCATTCTGACATTATTTTATTTCACTTGGCATCCAACCACACTTATTTTTTATGCGCTATATAGCAGTTTATGATCCGTCCTTAGCAATTGTCCAGCAGTGTATAACCTCTAAGCCAGCTCACCACACGTGCCTTGTTTAATTGACTACGCGCTGTTGACGTCAAATGTAGGAGCTGGTCAAAAGAATGTGACTGGACTGTGCATTTTTCGCGTACACATGTGGTAAAAGAGGTATTTAATTCTATGAGGATATATTATATTTAGGTTTAAGTTGTGTTATGACATTTTATGGATAATGTTTTCAGTATAATTATTTGAAATTTAAATTACATATGTTTTTTTTAAATTTATTCTTGGTACTGGCTCCATAAATTGAAGTATTTGTCTCAAAAAGAGGAATTTCCTCTTATTTTGAATCTAACTGCTTTATCTCGTGTGGCGTTGTTTAACAGACCTTCAATAAACCACTTTGATCAAATTAGGCGCCTGTGTCATGATGATGTCTTCAAATTTGCCTGCGGAATTTTATCGTTACAGATTTTAGTAGCATCTTTAATTTGTACTGAGAATAATTCCAGTTATCTTCCTTAGCATGGCCAGCTGTCCGCGATTTAACACCCAGCGTGGTCTGCAATCTATCGGCCGCTGAGCAAGTGGAGGCGCGACAGTTGTGTAATAATACTCTTTTGTGACTATTTTTGCTAGCTCTTAAAAGGGCCTTTAGGAACGCTTGTTTTGTCCCTACTACGAAATTTTTATTTAGGTGGAGAAGTTTCTTTCTGCATGAATAATGTGTCCAAATTTATTTTCTCCCAAGGATATATTGTCTGATGACTCCTCCTACCGCAAACCTTCCTTCTTCACACTAAGATGCTCTTACAGCGGGCCAAGTTCTAAGTACAGGGTATATATCAATAGATAACGTTCTTCCTTCCTAAAAAACTTTCATTTCTAGTGAGTTTTATATTAGAAAAATAAATTAAAAATATTAAATAATAGATTAGAATGTTGTTTAAACTGGAATTTCTTTAAAGGCTTGTTAAAACGAAGTGACGAATTTTTAGTTATGTTGTTCCCATTCCATTCCATTTCCAAACCAATAGACGAAACATAGTCGAAAGGCCAACATAGGGCGTTTTTCTCGAGTTTAAACTTACTGCTACACAGGGTATAATCTAAAGCGCTACTCCACCTGTCGTTTTGGTTTCATCAGTATTTTTTCGGTAGCTTTGAATGACCTGAGATAGCTTTCATCTTTATCAATTTTGTTCTAAACATTGAAAGCTCAAAAATCCTTTTGAAAGGATGTGGAACATAGCTGGAGAGCAAATCTTAGATTGACAAAAAATAAGAAGTATAGTTATTGAAAAGAAGATCCATTTCGCAAAAGGAGGTGAAAAGTTTATGAGTACATTATCGAAGCGCTGTTATGGCTTCTTTAATTACATCCAAACAAACACAAATTCCTGAAATGTTTCTCTCAAGAATTTTGATTATGATCAGAAAGAGAATTTTGGAATTCATTTCCAAGCTAACTCACTAAGAATTGGCGAAATAAATCATTATTGAAAAGCTTTATTTGTTCAATAAACTCTTATTAATTTGTTGTTTTGAGACAGAGCAACTGATAAGGAATCTGATATTCAGAGATTTCATCGACGCGACGTTGTGTAATATAGATTACGTGTTGTCAGGCATTTTTATTCCGCCTTAGGGAATGTTTTAAATTTTATCCGGAACGCAACAAATCTCCGGCGCTAAGCCTCCATAGAGTCTAGAATTTTCGTCCTGGCACCAAGTTCTTTTTCTCAAAATCTTGTAATTTTAAGGCAAGAGTTCCTGCATACAAAATGCTGTTTCAGCACAATGCATCTAAAGAAATAAAAAATATGAAATTTCGGTCTTCTAATTTCATTAAAATGAAGTCGTTGACCATAGTGTGATCTTGAAAAGTGCCTATATTGGACATTTTGCTCACCTGACCACCCCGGATTTCCTTCGAATCAGAAATTATTACGTACAACTGGAACCTTTACCATACATTTAGCACTTTGAGACTTCATCTGTTGATTTAATGTAGGTCAGCAGTACTCTTGTTGGTAAATTTGAGGGAAAATTCCCCGTTTCTCTATTTCCTTTACACTTTATGATGTCAGTGATCGAAAGTGTCATGCTTGGATATTGGAGCATCAGCTCTTGGTGTTTGATAATATTTTGTTTGTTGTTTCTGATTGATAGAACTTAGGAACCACTGAGACTTTCACAGTTGCCATAAAGGTACTGGATGGGAAGTAACCCTCTTAACCATGAACACGCAAGGGAAGTTGCCAGCGTATCATGCAAGGCCTCTGTAACCCTTTTTTCAATGAGGCATTTTGAAATGGCCCATAGGAAACTGTAGTGAGAGTTACAAATGATGGAGGAGGTAACACGAGAACTGACATGCTTGCTCAGTGCTTATACGTTAAACATGTCGCCAAAGCTGTGGGATGCTTAGCTAGGTAATTAGGTAATTACCACTCCAGTACCTTTATGATGCTCTCTCTCTGTCTCCCTCTCTTTCTATCTCTCCCCCTCTCTTTCTCTCTCTCCCTCTCTTTCTCTTTCTCTCCCTGTCTTCCTCTCCCTCTCTTTCTCTCTCCCTCTATCACCTTCATCTCCGGTTTTGTCTCATTCATCTTTTTTTCTTTCTAATGCGAACGAAAACTACACGTTACCTGATGGAATACTTCGGTCATATTGCAAAATCAGAGGGAAGGCAAGATATTTACTGGTAATAATATGATTCATTACCATTTAACATAAAGGACTTTCTTTCGAAGTAATTGTTTGTTGTATATGTGTTAAAATTGTCATGCAGTAGATTTCTAATTATATTCCCGGCTTGACAAATTTACTTTCGAAATACAAATGGGTAAAAAGTAAAAATGAAGTCCTACAATGTGACATATATGGTGACTTCGTATATTTTGAACTGTCTTAAAACACAGTCGGGAGTTTGAAAATCGAAATTATAATTCCTATCAATCTATGCACAGAGGGTCATTGAGTTTCGTAACGCGCAGTGAATAATTATCAACTTTACCAACGCAGAATTTGTTGTAAACGTAGTGAAGTCATTTCGCAACGTATATTTTAGCGCATGAAAATGCTGTTAGTATTTCTGTATCGTATGCACCATGTATCTTTGTAATTATCACGTGATAGCTTTTTCTTTCTGTTTATAATGAAGCGTGCAGGCTTTGATGCCGAACAGAAAAATGGAAAACAGAATTAATTAATGGCTTTCTTCAATCATCCAATTAAAAAAAGTCTTCAACCTGTAATGTTAAAATATACAACAATCAACGCCAGTGAAACAGTAGAAGAAAAACTTGGACCACAATAAAGAGAAGTGGAGACATCTGACAATTTTGCAGGAAAGGCTGAACTGGAATCAATAAACTTTGTGACAGAAGGCACACCTCAACACAGTAGCTTGCAATTTCAACGAAGAGGAAATTCGAAGAAATTTGGTGCAATCAGTTCATGTTGCAGAAATTTGATAAGAGCATGGATGATACTTTGTGTCTGGCGGAATCAGATGCGACTCAGAAGACTATTCTTTCGCTCCACCTTCTTCCTTAGTGGAATAGCTGCACAGATATGACGCTTACCTCAGTTTGTTGTTAATAATAGATTTCAAAACAGTTATTCTCTATTTTAGAAGCAAGCTTTAAATTGCATCTGAAAGCGATTTTAGATTTACATACAGTAACATGATTTGTTTCTTGTACGAAATAGATCATATGCTCATAAACAGAAACAAGATTTAAGACTTGATACTTTGGTACTAACTACAAGGAAAACGTGGAAAATTTCTGAAAAAAATGTTCTTGTTATATGATGGTGAAGAAAGTAGAAATACTTATCTTTGTAATTCAGTGCTGAAGTTTTTTAAAATCCTTAGAAACATTGTAAAAATCAAGTTTTCGTCACCAGAATTAATTGTGAAGTAGGGAGTGTGTTAATGAATGAAGAAAGGAAAGGAGCAAGTAATGAAGAAATAGGTTTAATAGAATTAATTTCAGACGAAACATAATATAAAATATCAGGGGAAACTCGAAATTATGTATTAGATGAATCAGCACTTACATGAGAATGAATAGGACTATGTAATTGAAAAGTAAGACAATGTACTTTTCATGCAGCTGCTCTGAGATCATTCATGATTAGCACAAGTCCGCAATAAAAAGTCATATAACTTTTTAGAAGATATTGATATTTTTAAATAATGTCATTCCTGGTATTCATAAGTAATGACCGTTGATCGGAAGATAGGTTCAATTTAATAGTGGATACAGATTTCGTTTATGTGAGATAAGAATGGGTATTTGAGGTTTACGACACAGGAAACAATTCAAATGCATTTTCAGAGTGCCGAGTAAAACCGATTTGAAGTACTGGAGATATTCGATTACAAATCACTGTAATACGTACACATCACAATATAGCTGGTCAAATGACGTGTGACATAAAGTCATACATAGCCTTTCTTTAAGCAGTCTGCCGCTTTTTCTATTATCAGTTTTACCATATAAAGTTTTTTCGGGGGAAAGTCCGAAAATCTACCGTTTCTTCACAATTAAGAACGAACGCAGCGATATCTATTCTGAGGAGCTGTGTTTCTTCAAGTGGTGCTTACGCAATATTTCAAGAATTACGCATACGTACCCAACTTCAATTACGGAAGAAATGAGTTTTCTACGATTGCTGAGAAGTTAAACATGTGGTTGCAGGTGTTTTTTTTTTTTTTTTAGTTTATGCGTTTGAATTAAACATGCAGTTAAATGGTAACAAAAAAAGTACCAAACCCACGAGACAAAATAGGTTTTCGTTTACACCAAGCAATTTGTTTTGAAGAAATCCGCTGAAATGAGCAGATTCTTGAAGAAGATGCAGAAGTGGAGGCAGATCTGGTCAGCCCTCGTTTGTTAATGATGGGATTAAAGTGAAGCTTGTAAAATTTTAACTTTCGTAATAATGAACTTAGTTCCAAATCGAAAATTCCGAGATTTAGAATAGTAAATACAATTACTATTCTAAATCTCGGAATTTGAAAACATTAATAACCATTTAAGTAAATGGTAACAATTAATGCTATTTTAGACAGTAAAACCGTTAAAAACGTTTCTTATTAATTTTTTGATCACTGTGTGCTTATAGTGTAATTGTTTTCTGAAATCATACGGATTTCCAATATTCTTAGATTTTTATTTATACTAAATTCCATATATTGGAATAATACTTATTTAGTTTTAACAGCTTAAATTTGATGATTTGAACAATTGTTACATGTTTTCATGCGCAGTGACAGGGATATTTCATTTCGGTTTCAATTACGGCCTTTCACAGGCTTACTTTTCTATTCTTTGATGAAGTGGACTTCAAAAAAATGACTTGAGTGATATATATAAATCTTATTTTACAAATATTAAACTGAAACAATAACGCTGTTCAACAATGGATTTATTACAAGAATGGAAGTGGTTTTTTCTTTATAGATTTTTTGGGTTTGAACAGGAAAATAACAGTAAAAATCCTTTCTTAGCTATGGTTCCCGATTAATTTGACCATTTATATTTCGTATATATTACATATATTTCAATGAGATGTCCAAATACTGGGACAAAAAAATTAACGAATTCACCTACTTTATAGGCGTTGTTGTTTTGCCTGCCGCTTGTGGGGAACACCCGGTGCATTTCTCTGTGGCATCCAACAAACATCTGCTAACATTGCAGCATTCCACTTTCCTTTGTATCGTTGTTCCATTGCAGAAACATCCTGGTGGAATCGCTCCCCATGTCAAATCACGGAAAGCATCACAGTTCTCAGGGAAAATATCGATACGTGAATGTAGGAAGTGCATCTTAAGTGACATGTTGCAGCCAAGTTTTTCATAAGCACGTGATAGTTCTTCCACAAGATCCATGGAATTTTCAGCACTATTATTTCCCAAGAACAGTGTTGCAACATTCCGAAAAAATTGCCAAGCATGTTGCTCATCAGGACTAAGAATACACACAAACTGTTGGTGTCACAAGAGCTGGCGTATTTGTGGTCCAATGATTATTCCCTGTTTGATCTTCCCAGTTAAAACCAAAATCATGCTGTCTAAACACGTTTCATATTAAAAATTATGAACCTCGCACTATAGGAGGACATAAATAGGTAGAATTAAAAAACGTTAAAAAACACACTAGTACTTTCGTGACTGCCATCGGTCACTTCCTCAGGTGTCACTACCAGTTCTAAGCAGCAACGGTCAGCATATATGTACAACATGATGTTTCAGGTCAGACACGTGCGCAAAGAGACATAAAAAGAACAGGGGGTCAGGAGTCAGTAATAATTACTACAATATTTAAATCACAGTAAATCATGTATAAGGTATTTCCAAGCATCAGGAATATAGTTAGGAACATCATCGTTGCAGCAATATTTCCCGTGAGCCGAAATCTGAAGGGCTCCTGTAAATAGTAATAAATTCTTATTCTTAGGTATAGTCATAATAGTAACCGCAGACAATATTGGTTCGAAAAGTTTGTTTAGAAGCAAACGTGACATAGCTGTACAGCCATTACCGATTGTAATACTATATTTGCGTTCCTGCAGTCTGACCTTTAGATTACGAGATGTGGAACCTATGTAGGAAGTATTCCCTTCATCGGAGTCAGAGGACAGGAGAGGAATTCTGTAAATTCCATAAATATCTAATAAATCAGGTCTGTCACGATCACTACGACCCAACGAAAATAATTTACAAGAAGACAACCCAGAGTCAATACCAAAAGGTCTGCAGATATTTTTAAGTAGATGTGAAAGTGGTGGCAAAAACGGGATACAATCCGCAAATTTTCTGGTTCTAACTTCTCTGGTTATTGTTATAGAGTTAAAACGTTGGGATGTTTTAATAAGTCTATTAACAATGTAATTAGAGTACCCAAAGGAATTTGCCTACTCGTAGATATTCAGGATTTCCTGTTCATAAGTTTGCTTAATAGAACAGTGAGAACGGACTCTGTGTACCATGAAACGCAAGAAAGCAGAAGTTTTTGGCAATGCGGATGATTAGAAGTGGCAAGGATCATTAGAACCTGAGAGGTAGATTTGGGAAATCAGGAGTCGTAACCAAATTTGTGGTAGGATCACGGATGAGCAGGATGTCTAAAAACGGCAAAGTAAAATCCAATTCAGTTTCAACTGAAAATTAATAGAGCAACTATTAACCAAATCCTGTAAGTCCGACATTGACCTTTGCCAAAAAATTAAAATATCATCAACGTATCGAATGTAAAGGAGTAGTTTAATAGGGAAGGCGTTTAGCATCTCGTTTTCCAATTGCTGTAGGATAATTTCTGCAAGGAGGGTCTATAGTGGAGAACCTATCGGGGCCGCTTCCAAATGCTTATAAATAACATCATTAAAACGAAAATACGTCGTATTATAAACACGTTGTAGAGCATGAATTATTTAGCGGCAGAAAAAGTATTGGAAACCAACAGTTTGGAAAAAATCAGATTATGAACAGTGGGAACAGGAATATTGGGAAGCAATGATATGACATCAAATGAGACCATCATAAATGGAACTAGAATAGGTTGAATAAAGTGAATAGAAGATAAAACCGGGGTGGAACTGGAGATAGAGTAACGTCAGTTGGCAGTGAGATGATTCAATAATTTGACAAGAGTACATTCAAGACGGCGAGTGGGGGAAGCAAAAGCTGAGACCAGAGGACGAATTGGGTGGTTAGGTTTGTGTAATTTTAGCTTTCCAAACAAAGCAGGGTCGCGGTGCCAAGGAGGGGGAAATTATCCTACAGCAATTGGAAAACGAGGTGCTAAACACCTTCCCTATTAAAGCACTCTTTTATATTAGATATGTTGATGATATTTTGATTTTTTGGCAGGGGTCAATGTCGGACTTACAGGATTTGGTTAATAAGATTTGGTTAATAGTTTATTTATTAATTTTCAGTTGAAACTGGATTGGAATTTATTTTGCCGTTTTTAGGCATCCTGCTTAACCGTGAACCTACCACAAATTTGGTTACGACTTCAGTTTTTCGGAATTCTACTTCTCAGGTTTTAATGATCCCTGCCATTTCTAATCATCCGCAGTGCCAAAAACTTGCTTCCTTGCGTTTTATGGTACACAGAGCCCGTTCTCGCTGTTCTATTAAGCAAACTTATGAACAGGAAATCCTGAAAATCCACGAGTTGGCTAATTCCTTTGGGTACTCTAATTACATTGTTAATAAACTTATTAAAAATCCAAACGTTCTGACTCTACAACACTAACCAGGGAAGTTAGAACCATAAAATTTGTGGATTGTATGCCGTTTTTGCCACCACTTTCACATCTACTTAAAAATATCTGCAGACCTTTTGGTATTGACTTTGGGTTGTCTTATTGTAAATTATTTTCGTTGGTTCGTAGCGATCGTGAGAGACCGGATTTATTAGATAATGATGGAATTTACAGAATCCTCTCTTGTCCTCTGTCCCCGATGAAGGGAATACTTCCTACATAGGTTCCACATCTCGTAATCTAATGGTCAGACTGCAGGAACACAAATACAGTATTAAAATCGGGCATGGCTCTACAGCTATGTCACGTCTGCTTCTAAACAAACTTTTCGAACCAATATGGTCTGAGGTTACTATTCTGACTATACCTAAGAATAAGAATTTATTACTATTTACCTAAGCCCTTCAGATTCTTACTCACCGGAGAAGTTGCTGCAACGATGATATTCTTAACTGTATTCCTGATGCTTGGAAATACCTTATACATGACTTACTGTGGTTTAAATATTGTAATAATTATTACCGACTCCTGACCACCTGATCTTTTTATGTCTTTGTGCGCACCTGTATGACCTGACACATCATGTTTTACATATATGCAGACCGTTGCTGCTTAGAACTGGGTGTCATACCTGAAGAAGTTACCGATGGCGGTCACGAAAGTTCCAGTGTGTTTTTAACGTTTTTAACTGTATGTATTTATGTCCTCCTATAGTGCGAGGTTCATAATTTTTAATATTAAACGTGTTAAGACAGCATGATTTTGGATTTTACTTGTAACACGGATGTTCATCAATTTTATTGATCTTCTCAGCACTTAGTCTGGGAACTTTTGGCACACGTATTGAAATGAAGATTCATTCTTATTCCCAGCCTTCAAAAATGCTTTTATGAGATCCAATTTTCCGTGCAATGGTTGCCGAACAAGTTTGCTAGCCTTCACCAGAGGTTCGTATGCAACATTTTTTGTGCCAGACCACATAGCTATTTGTCGAGGCCATTCATTCTGTTTGTAATGTAGATCTCTTGCGCGGGTATTCCACTCGCAGATATAGTAGCAGTACTTTGTGTACCCTCCTTGCAAGCCAAGCAAATCGCAATGACTTTGAAATCTGCACATATCAGCCCTTCATGTTTATTGTAGCTGATGATGCTTGAAACACGTTTTAACATGCTATATCTTTCTTCAGCTAAGGTTACATGTGCAACAGAGATATAATGCCTTTTGTTATCATTATGTAGTAGTACAGCCTTAAGGCTTGTTTTGAATGTATCTATAAAGAGTCTCCACTCGTCTTGTTTGTACAAAATGTTTAGTTCCTGCATCACACCTTCAACATTTTTGTAGAATGTTGCTTCATCAGCACTGCTAAATGAGCCTGCCAGTTGTTTCTGACGAACACGAAAAAAGATATTCTTGCTGTATCGGCAAGAAAGTTCCATTGTTGCAATCGTGATGCTAACTGTTCAGCTTTACACTTTGGCAGCTCCAAAACCCTAATAAGATCCCTAAGTTAACATTGTCTGATTCTGTGTGGTTTACTGAAGGAAGATGGTGGCACATATATAGGATCCGCATAACTGGTGGATGGATGTCCTTGAATATCAACCGATTCTCTAAGTTCATCATAATCGCAGTCACTACTTGCCTGAACGTTAACTGAGGATAAGGAATCGGCAAGTGTATTCAATATTTATCTTCCTCTTCGTATTTATTCGTTTTTTCAAAGGAGGAATCATATTGAAATGGCAATCTGTGCTATGGTTTGTTAGTTTACCCCAAATGGCGGGCACTGCAAAGCGCATTGAGACTTCCTTCCAATGCATCCAAGCATTCAGAACTGATGACCATGTCGTACAACGCTCATGTGGGGCCCAATATTTATCTTGGTCTCCCATACGACACCCAAAATACATGAAATATCCTTTTACTCTGCTGGAGTCAATGGTAGCTTCCTGTAACCACAAATCACGTCTCCACAAATAAAACAAACGTTTTCTGGGTTGTTAATGCATTTGTGGGGCATTATCACTGTAGTGAAAGATAACGCTCGAACAGAAACGCAGTAATACGTGAATGAAATGAAATTCACTTATTCAAATTAATTCACTAATCAACACTCTAACAGAAACACGCAGTTTAATACATACGCTCCCGCGGGAGAAAAAACTGGAAGGATCCGGTTTCAACAGCATGTTCGCTATGATCACGTGATTCACGAGGCGAAGACTCGTGAATGAACTCACCTGGACCACAATTTAACGTTTGCCGAGCTGACTTATGAGTGTCGCTATTATAACATCCTACTGATATATACGTGAAACTCAAATGGTCGATTTACTCGGAAATTTGGGCTGGTAGAGTATTTTAACAGTGATTTTTGTGTTGAGCTAACAAAAATCTATAAAGAACGACTAACGTCGTTTTTGTGAAAAACAAAAGGTTGAAATTTGTTGAACAGTGTTAATTTATATACCATAATTATGCACTCGGATATCTTGAAAGAAGAACAGTATCGTGCAAAATGAGATACATATACATACACACTTCGCAAAAAGAAAAAAACAAAAGGTAGTACCTCATGATAGTCATTCGATTTTGACGAAAATCGGCATGTAAGTCGCTCAAGACCTAAAAGGGAAATAAAAAAAAATGACTATTAGTAACGTAACAGTGACCCGCCACAGCGCAAGAAACCCACTCTTCAATGAGGGGATACAGAGAGCAACGCTCGCATCCAGAGACAATTGTGACAACGGATTGCGATTGTATTTACTACCACGGTCTGCGAGGATTCCTCCATGCACACTAGGAGCAGTTGACCCAGTTTTAGAGAGGACGTAGGATTAAGCTGAGACAGGCAGGTTGCTCGAGTAGCCGTACAGCCGAGTATTTCCAGCGCGAGGAGTACATATTCCAGGGGCATGCGGACGCAGAACCAGGTTAGAGCGGTTGTGAGAACCGCACTAACAGAGCCAAATTCGTCGCTCTCAACAACCTGTGGCCATATTGCTTCGACTGCATGTAAGGAAATCACCATTCGGACGTTGCGAGAGGACTTGTGGAACGGCCCCTACATTCCAGAAGGCCACTCCGCCACCTACTACTTAACAGCAATCTATGCGGGCGCAGTTGTGTCAAGCCAGATGAAGATGTGATAGTTTCAGGCCAGATCAAGATGGGATCATATTACCTTCAACGATGAGCCACTGATTTTACTTGGGTTCGATGACCAGCTCACACGCGTCTTAATTCGAGCCGGTCAGTGCATGGTTGCTGCCATTACCGTGGATCGTTACATGGTTCGCACTCCGGAAGTGGCTGTGAGGTGAGCCATTTGCTACGATACGCGGACACTATCGGTAGTGTGTGCCACCTTAACAGCTCAAATGTTAAGGTGGCACACACTACCGATAGCTACGGCATTATGCGACCTGTTGTGTTGTCATTCGTGTCACCGCAACACCGAGCAATTTCTGAACATGATAACGATTGACGACACACAGCACGTCTCATCCAGGCCTACCTCCTTAATGTCGACGACACACTTCCATGTCAAACTGGATCACCAGACTCTTACCGAGCGAATATTTCTTAGACATGATGGGACGACACCTACGCCCAGCCAGGAATGTCGGCAAACTGGCCGGCAATTTTGTCTCCATCTTGCATGATGTACGTTAAGGAAGTATCAGTGAACTGTGACACACCAAATAACCACGTTCATCCGTGCCAGAGGTAGTAACGTAGTGACTTTTTTCGCTCCTGTAGTTATTGTATCCGTATAAAAAGCCCAACTGCTCTGGAACAGTAAGAATTTCCTTTCCTATACATGAACACTGCATCTACCAATTTTCATCTTGATTGGGTGATACCTTCAGGGTGCTTCGGTTTTTTTTTCTGGCAAATATTGTACTCTATAGAGGAAAATACCATTCCTTCAGCCTTTTGAGCTTCAGCTGGCATGCTTTAAAATTTCTTAACGAAATCTAAACAATTTTTATTAGGGTTTCCTAAAATTGTTTCTAACATGGTGAGAACTGCATAGCTAATCGTGTGCCCTTAACTACTGGTGTGCACAGTTTTCATGATAAAAGACGACAGAGAATATGTCATATATATCCAATAGACTTAAATGTAAGTCATTCCTTCCGAAAAAATAGATTTTTATGGAAGCTAAGCTATGGAAACCATTCCTTGCGGGGAGTGAGGGACATTGTTGTTCATCAAGGAATTCATTCTTCGATTTTTTAGTTCATTCAGGGATTCGGAATCCACGTTCGTAAAGGACTTTCATTTATTGAAATATAAAATTATTTAGTGTTTACACTTAGTCTCAAATCCAGGCTAGTTTATTAAATATAGATACCGTATGCAAAGATCTTTAAAAACGGGAAAGAAATCCCATAATCAGAGGAGCACACCTGATACCTAAATTTGCTGAATATGAAATCCCTTTAGTTTAGGAATCTATGTAAAGCAACACTGCAGTTTCATATTTCTTCATTCTTATTTTTACCTATTTCCAGCTGAAAAACGTATGATCAAGATTCAAAAGGCACAGACCAGAGGAATAATAGAATAACACTGACTACTCTGGTATATACAAGGTAATTCAAAAGTTTGGTGCTAAAGTAAAATGAGATTAAAAATGATCTATGGGTCAGAGTGACATGCGGTTTGCAGATTAATATTCATTGAGGTACGGGACTTTGTATGGCATCAAGAAAATAATAGTTCAAAATTCTGACAATAGAGTTCGCTGCTACACAGAATCAACGATAGGTGAGAATTGTGAAATTAGTTATACTACGTTAAATTACTGAAACTTACTTTCTTTCAGCATGATATACAGATGCAAGTGCTTAATACGTCCACCACCAAATTCTAGTTATGCGTGCAGTTTTGGTATTACGCCTGATACAGCACTGAACAATATATCAATGGGAATGACTGATACCTCCTGCCGTATTGTGTCTTTCAGCAATGTTAAGGTCTGGAGATTACCACTATAGTCACGGGAGTTTTAGTGGCCCCAAAATCAAAAATCAGAGGGTGTGAGATTTGGAGATCTAGAAGGCTATTCGTGTGCACCATGCCTGCTCAATAGTAAATAGGCACTAAACGTGCACAACAGATTTCACGTTATATGCAAATTATTAGCTTAATTAAACCGTGTAGTTTTGCAATATGAATCACAGCACGAAGCTTTAGTAATTTCGCACATGGAACATGTGACTGCATTTCTCCGCAATGGTTTTTGTCACACCACCACGTTGCTTTGTGGGAGTAATGTGGAACGTCACTTATATGGCATTCTCTGCTGCAGCTCCCTCTATTGCTTAGATTTTGAACTATTCTTTTCTTGATGATATACGATATCCGTTACCTAGGTGAATATTTAACTGCAAACTGCATGTCTCTCCGACCCATAGGTCTTTTAACCGCATTTTACATTTGCACCAAATTTTTAATCCCCCTGTATATAAGAGGGTGGTCCCTCATTCACATGGAAAACTTAGTTAGGAATTCTACTCCAACAAACCTTTAAATCTGTATTTGCTACCTTTTATTTTTAAAATTAAATACTGGTATAGATAACTGAGTGTTATGGTAAAAAACACATTGTATATCATTATTTCGCACATTAATATATTTATCTCTATTAGAACAGTTATGTTACATTAGTCATTAAAATTCCTAAACATTTTGACGAAATCTTAAACGATCAAATGCAATAATATCCAAAATTTCAGGATTTTCAATCACATTGGTCTTCGTTGTATTTTCAAAGTTAAGAGTAATCAATACCAGTCACATTTTGTTGTCTTCAGCATTACGTGTTTCTCCTTATTCTTTGCTTTCTCTTAAGGTGCAGTAATTTCCTTTGGCATTTTGACGTTCATCCAACAAATTTCTTTTATGTTTTGTTTTTTTGACTTCACACAGTTTGATAATAAAGGTTTTCAAATTAAAATAGATAAAATTTTAGGCAATCAGGAATTCGCTTGCCACATTAGGATAGTAAAAATTATTTTTCGTTTAATTTCTATAAATTTTAACGCACAAACTGATTTTTTTATGTTATTGATTAGAACAGTGCTTCCCAATTTGCTAATGTCTGCCGACCCTTTGTATTCCAAAAGCACATGCCATGGACGCCTTCTTTTGAAAATTATGATATCTGTACGGCAGTTGATATGATGCGGCGAAACTTTTCCTTTATTTTCTTTTTTTTTTCTTTTGAAAATTATGATATCTGTACGGCAGTTGATATGATGCGGCGAAACTTTTCCTTTTTTTTTTTTTTTTTTTTTTTTTTTTTTTGGAGAAAATTTGGGTATACCCGTTTAATAAGTTAGTGACTTTATGTGTAAGAAAAAAAAATATGCCATCGTACCACCGATATCTTTACTTTGTTTCCTAAAAAACTTTTATGATTTGGTTACGAAAAAAAGACAAATTTAATATAACCTAATTCAAGTGCACAAATAAAACAAGTTTAGCAGCAATTCAACCTTAAAATGATGGGAAGAATCTGTTGATTGACTGTGGTAGGCTGGAAGGATGGTTCGGTTGATTAAATTGTATTATTTTTGATTTCCTGTTTTGATTTTGTTTGCTGCGTTATATCCAAAAAGCACTACTTCACCTTAAATGACATATCACATGAGCAGCTTAAAACACAAAAAAATATTACATAAAAAATAACTTGTAGACACGGTGAGCTCTTAGCTACGAAACCCATGACAGCCTCTCTCCACGGAGGCGAAACTCGAAGTGACACTCGTACGTCATACACAGAGTCTCTGCAATGCGAAATGCACCTCGCGCCATCTATTAATCAGAGTAGTATTAAAAGATTGAGAAATACAAAAATGTAAAACAGATTGCTTACTAATTCTCAAACTGTAGTCACTTGCAAAAGTTCTAATAGGTAAAATAACTTATACTAAATTTAGGAGTCTTAGGAAATTGTTGAGCTTTGATTTACTTAAAGGCTTAGTAAGAAAGTTTTTTATCTGCAGTCACATACTGAAGAGAAAATGTCATATCTCTGAGTTTCTCATTAAAGAAACTTATCTTTCATACCATATTATTTGATTTACGTGACGTGCCACCACTGTTTACTAGAAAAATCGCTGATTGGTTGTCACAATGTGTCATTGAACTTTGGAATCATTTTAAAGTGAGTTCTTCCACAAAAAATTAAACAAATATCCGAACGTCATATCTGTTTGCAAAGACAGTACCTTTGTTCTTGAATACATCGCCAAACAACAAACTTTCATCTTTTCTGTTTTCTTATAACCGATACTCTGCATTAAAAGGTTTTTGTAACTTCAACCTACCAACTTCATGTTACTGTTGCGTATTTCAAAGATATTTGTAACTTCGTTACATTACTGTTACGATTTGAAAGTTATTTGTGACATCAACATACACTGGCGTGCAAAAATTAAGGAAAAGACGGATATTCGAATGTAACGCCGTGCAGAAGTCCTCCACATTGACTCAAACCATACCATGAGATCTCCAAGATGTAAAAATATGGGAAAAGTGAGCAAAACCGTCCAAACAAGGAATCCAAAGGATACAACGGCATTTTATTTAAAAGGTAGCTTCGAACACAACCGGACAGAAGACAGAAACGTCCATGTGACAGGCGGCTGCCAAGAAAAATCTAGTCTTTAGTAGGGGATATGATTCCCCCTGACTGCGTTGCAGAATCGATTGGATTTAGGTCCAGGGACTTTCCGGGCCAATATATGCGTTGAATATCTTCACTCTCTAACAGCTCTGCGACATTCACTGTACGAGGAGGTGTAGCGTTGTCGGCTATGAAGAGGAACTCCAGGACCCACATCACCTCTAAACAGACGCACGTGGTGCAGGAGAACCTCGGTACAATAGCGGACACTAGTGACTAATCCTCCTTGGAAGATGTGGAGGTCAATACGGCTGCCAAGCATGATACCGCCCCAAACGAGAACTCCGCTACCTCCAGGCCGGCCCCTTTCGATGATGTGAGGTGTGATTGCGTGTTCCCTGCTCTCTCCAGATGATTATACGTTAAGAATCGCTCGGCAGACTAAATCGGCTCTCATCTGTAAAGAGAACTCAACCCCATTGCTGATGTGTCCAGTTCTTGCGTTCCTGGCACTACTGAAACCGCTGTCTCCGATGAGCAGGCGTTAAAGGCACACACTGTACTGGTCGTTGTGCAAATAGACTACCTTTGTGGAGCCTCCTGCCCACGGTAAAACGCGATAACGGACGTTCAGTTGTCTGTTGCATGTGCCTTGTGATTTCTCCCGCTGTCTACCGTCTGTCTCTTCTTACCTGTAGGACAATATACCGGTCGTCCGCCGCCACGGTTGTTCGTGGACGTACACTGCGTAACTTTTGGACAGCTGTTCCTGCCGTTTGAAATGCTCTCCAAGCTCGTGAAACGATGCTGTGAGCGATTCCGAACTCCTCGGCCACACTAGTCACACTTCGACCTTCTTCTAACTTCCCAATGACGCGACCTCGGGTAAAGTCATCCAGATGTCGTCTACTGGATTGCCTGTTGGCCATAGCATACGGTGGCAACAACTCGACGTCGTTCAAACCGATTTACACAGTGCAATATCTTTCACCGAATTGCTGACCGTACACCGCCCGTGTGCCTTATACCCTTCCGACACCCCTACGCGATGCTGCATAATTGCGCTTACCCTACCATACCGGACCTTAGTCTATCTCCTGAGTTGTCTTTAGGTCCGTTCTGCCTGCTCGTTCCGTTGTTATGCTAATTTTTCCTCTTCGTCCTTAATTTTTGCACACCAGTGTATTACTGTTACGTATTTACTAATTGAACAATACAGTTTCATAAAACTTTGCAAAATCACATTAAAAATATTACACTGGAAAGCTGTTTCAAGAGCAACAATAGTCGTATTACGAGTTGCTTACATCTCACAAGTTCAACGCAGTCCACAGTCCTTTGGGAACAGTGGCGGCACTTATATATTGATAACAAATGAAATAAAAATCGGTCCCGAATGAGGGTGTAGAATCTTAACGATACATGTGGAATAGACTACTTATATTTCAGCGAACAGAAAGAAAGAAAATCAAATTCGTCATTTCTCTAAATACCTACCGATATGAAATATCTGAGCTATACGTAAAAAAAAGCATGCTGGTATAGCATACTAATACAACACAGCCATCTACTTAGATTTTATAAAATGCTTTTTAGAATTTAAAAACTATAATAATCAAAACTATTACTTACTTTCAGATGATCTTGAACCACAAAAAAATGAAGTAATAAATCAACTAACTAGCTAACACGAGAACGACAGTATCGCCAAAGAATATCCCAGTAGCACGTGGAAATACGACTACGATAGTGCTTCGGTGAAATGGCAAAAATAAATGCGCATGCGTATCCCCGCCGTCGTCAAACCAAAAATCGTAAATATCGCCGGAATGTAACATCAAGGTAGCAATTATGTACAATGCAAACTACAAAAGAGTAGTATCGGTGAATGATATTTTTAACGTAACCGTAATGTACAAAAAGTTATGTTCCAAAATAGATGTTGCTGAAACGTATTTGCAAGATATCTGTGAAAGTGTAACGAAAATGAAATTTGATCACATATCTGAAACGTTTTGTGCTGTATGGGACCTGACAATCATAGGCGTCGATTGCAGTGGTGTCTGTAGCCAGCAATGTGGAATGCCAAAAACTGGCGACGTAAAATGTGCAGCGAGCATTCCCGCTTCTGTATGGAGATGGATGACCACTATGTCCGAGTGGGGAGGACCGCAGGTGAGCTCAATGTGCAGTGAGCTCACATGTGTCCTACGTCACTCACTATACAGCCGCACACGTCCCGAACTGTAGGCCTGATGGTCTGGGGAGCCATCGCGTTTGCCAGTCGGACATAAATTGCAGTGATCCGACGGCTGTTCACAGCCCATCGATGGGTACAGGGGGGAGCCATCGCGTATGCCAGTCGGACATCCCTTGCATTGATCCGACGGCTGTTCACAGCCCAGCGATGGGTACAGGCGATCTTGCGGCTTCATGTGCTTTCTTCATGGCGGGTTGGCCCATAGACATTTTCCAGAAAGAAAACGCCCGTCAGCACAAGGTATGTGTTTTCCAGAACTATCTATCTAATTTTTCGACGCTTTCGTGGCCTGCCAGATAGCCTGATCTTTTGCCCATCGAACACGTAATGGACCTGATGGAAGGCCACCTTTCTCCATGTTTTAGTGTTCGTGATTTAGAGCGTCAGTTGCAAGAAGCGTGGGCCACTGAGTCCCAGGGAGACATACGGCATCTCTTAGACTCCAGGACGGACCGTATCACCGCATGTATCCGAGCACGAGGCTGTCCGACGCGGAACTAACGCTGTCAGAGCTGTGTACCGTATATCCGCGGGAAGTCGTCCTACTCTTCTGATATTGTTATCATTTCTGTCCTTGGTGCGTACCGTCTTACAACTAAAATCTCGTTTCAGTCCTACGCTTCCTTTCTTGTGCACGGATTTTTATGGCAATGAGTCTATATACGTACTTATAAAAATTTCATAATGTGGCTAAAACATTACAGCGACAATATGAAAAATAGTATATGATATATGAGACAGCAAACCAGCACAATCAACATACAAAAAAAAATGAAAATAAATTCTCCTGAATGAATCAGCAGTCAAAAACTAAAATCTTTAAACTATATATTGTAAATATGGAATTATTTACAGATATGTAATATAAAAATTAAAAGTGTATCGTAAAGAAAATTAACTCTGCCCAAGTAGAAATTATCTACAACAGGAAAATCAGAATATTATTATCAAATTTACAAAGCCTAAATATTGCTGGTGGAAAATTCCGTAACTTGCATTCGTCGGTTTCACAAAAAATTTAAGTGACTTCTTTAAAAGAAATTTATTGTATATCCTTTACAAATATTCCTGCCAAAGTAAACAATCAGAGATAGATACCGCTGAATTTCTCGTTGACAGACATACTGAGATCTTTATTTTTAGTGGTTATATGGCGGACGTAACGTGCACATCCCGGTCAGTATTAGCATCGCGTCAGACCTCCTCTTTCTCAGATACATGCGGCTATACCGTCGGCACAGAGTCAAAGAGAAGCCGTATGTTATCCTGGAACTGATCGGACCACACTTCGTGCAACTGACGCCCTAAATCAAGAACACTGGAAGATGAAGGAACCCGGCGTCCCATCAGGTTCCACACGTGCTCGATGTGGGAGATAACAGGCGATCTGGCAGGCCAGTGGAGCGTTGAAGCATGACGTAGATAGTCCTGGGAAACCAGAGTAGTGTGCAGAAAAGCGTTATCTTGTTGGAAAATGGCTCGGGGTCGGTCAGCGAAGAACTGCAGCACATGGGTTCGCAGGATCTGCTGTACGTAGCGCTGGGTTGTGAACGTCCCTCTGATTACTGCGAGGTAAGTCCGGCCGTCATACTCGATGGCTCGCCACACAATCACAGCGGAAGTTTCGGAAATGTGCTGCTGTACAGTGATGCTGCAATTGTAGCGCTCCCCTGCGATCCTCCAAACTCTGACACGGTGGTTTTTCGTTCCCATAAGGAAAACCGATTGGTTGCTGAACACTATACGTCGCCAGTATGTAGCGTTCCACATTGCTCGCTGCTGATACCACGGCAATCTGCGTCAACGACGATCAGGTATTAATGACAGAAAACGTAGGTACCGTTGGGAGTGAAACTTTATCGTTGTATTAATACGTTGTTTTAATGTACGTGCATGTCGAGTGAAGTCATACATATCCCTTCTTCAAGGTATGCAGATCCAGTGAAGCAAATCCCACTAAAACTTTTAAAATTTGCAAGTAATGTATCTAATTTTCTTTATTTATTACTGAAAATCAAATTAAATTCGAACAGGTGAATCAAAAGCATTTCTTTCATAACGCAGACTGAAGGACAAGAGGCTGTGTTTTATTAATTACTTAGTTCTGTATCTGGACTACATACTTGCATTCTTTCTAATTCTTTTGATCCAGAAATCAGTGGATTAAAAAATAATGTGCAAAGCAATGAAAAACATAAAGATGTATAGTATAAAATGCGTTTAAATTTACACTGCCTAAACTCAAATAAAAGTAAAACATGTGAAGAAGTTTAGCACACCACGTTTGTGAAATCATGTAATAATCAAAATAAAGGGCGTTGTTTTCTTTACAAAAAATGTGAAATTTAAAGTTTCGCTAAATTTTAAAAATAAATATATTGTACATTTTCTTCTGATCAGAGGATTTGCAGAATGATCATGACTTGTGGTGTGATCTGATGAGGGTTTAACTTTTAATGCCTTGTTTTATTTAATGATAAGATGTTTCGATACACGTCGCTATTCAATCCGAAGATAGTAATCACCGTTAATTTCCAGCATGAAGGGCATTTATTAAAATCACGTTGAATATACTACAATGTGACTTAGTGTTTGTCATCTTTTTCCTGTTAGTTTTCTGAAATTTTGAATTGACCGGAGGCATCAAAAATGAAACGTACTCACTGTCGCTGTATTTCTCACTGAGTTCGCATTTTCAAATTATCCCACTTTTTTCAATGGGAATAATAGTATATCTTGTTCTTTGCTCATATTTTATCGCATGAATGAATTTGATCAGAATGCAGCTATTTAATCAAAATGAATACACATGCATTTTATAAATTTTGAGATATAATCACAAGGTGAGACATTTTAGATGTATTTTTAGATCCAATGGCTATTCCTGGTGGAATTGAAAGCTTGAATACTGGTCAGCCGAATTTTTTGGCGTAAAATAGAAGTCAAAGTTTTCAACATTTCGCACATCAACGAGATTGTATTTTCAGTGAAGGTACACAGCAGACATCATAATGTCTATCTCGTTGATTGTAATATTCTAAGCTTTTGATTTCTATTATACAAGTAATTGGGATTAATAGTGTAGTTTTGATATTTTAAGTGTTGTTACTTCATACGTATATCCCCTTTATCTATTATATCCTGACAGCTATGGAAATTTATATACTGGCTTTGAGCCGTCTTCGCGAAAGCTGCTTAAAAGTGAGGATACACAATGAGTGGCATATATATACAAATATCACCCCAAACCCTACCACCTGGCTACGATATGAGAACGATGTATTTTTCATATGGCCTAACGGAAAAGAGACGCTCTTACTTGTCCTACATAAAGTTAATGATATTTATCCTACGATATACATGGAGACAACAACTTTCCTTACCTGGATGTTTTACTAAGCAAATATTCTGAAATACACTCATTGTCATAAAAATCCGAGCATCAAGAAGGAGGCGTGATTTTGAAATAAGATTTTAGTATTGAGATGGTACATAACAAGGACAGAAGTGATTACAGTATCACAGCAGGACGATTTCCCGCCGACAAACCGTACACATTCGGGTTAGCATTAGTACCGAGTCAGACCGCTTCGTGCTGAGATACATGCCGTGATACAGTCCGGCATGGAGTCAAAGAGACGCTGTATCTTATCCTGGGGCTAATTGGCCTACAATTCTTGCAACTGACGCTCTAAATCACGAACACTGGAACATGGACGGAGCTGGTGTCCCATCTGGTTCCACACGTGCTCGATCTGGGCGACACCAGGCGATCTGGCTGGCCACGAAAGCGTCGAAGAATGACGCAGATAGTCCTGGGAAACACAAGCTGTGTGCAAACGGGCTTTATCTTGCTGGAAAACGGCTCCGGGCCGGTCTGCGAGGAACTTCAGCACATGGGTCCGCAGGACCTCCTGTACGTAGTGCTGGACAGTCAACGCTCATCTCATCACTGCGAGGGAAGTTCAACTGGCCTACGCGATTGCTCCCCAGACCACCACGTTGGCAGTTCCGGATGTGTGCCGTTGCACACTGAGGTTGGTATTATAGCGCCCACCTGCGGTCCACACTCTGCCAATGTGGGCATCCATTCCCAAACAGAAAAAGGATTCTTCGCTGAACACTATACGCCGTCAGTCCGTAGCATTTCACATTGCTCTCAGCTTACAACGCTGCAATCGACGCCAAAGTTGATCATGTGTTAATGACAGAAACGTACGGGCCGTCGAGAGTGCAGATTAGCCTCTGCCAGGCGACTGGAAATGGTTCTGGTGGACACAGCAGTCCCTGCTACAGCCGTCGCATGTATCAGGATATTGGACAAGGACGTGAATGCATCTGTGCGTGCCGCTTTCACGATCTCACAGTCCTCTCTTTTGGCGGTGAGTCTGGGTCATCCAGAGCCAGTCCTCCGTGTCTGGGTGTGATCCCGTGCCCATTGCTCCCAACACGATTGTACCATACTGTTATGTCGGAACGAATGGCGGCCGATTCTGCACGCCGGCCGCTCTGCCTCTCCTATTCCGACAATACGGCTTCATACAAACTCCATCAGTGGCTCGTACGCACATCTATGGCGACTCCTCGGCATATTTATGGCTCAGGTAGCGCACCTAACTGTTACAGTGCACATCGTCCCGGTTGACTCCCCTGAGCGGCGCCCTATGAGCGCCTAGGATTGCGTTTGCAGCGCCAGTTTTAAAAGCGCGGGCATGCGGAATCGCATGAAATTTTAAGCATTTGCATGTCTGCCCTCCCCGTAGCTATTCGCCTAGATTGCGTTATTCGCACGGTATTTTTCTTGACGCACGGATTTCTATGACAGATTATACCAACAGATCTGGGTTCAAAAGGGACTTCCAGGTATTTCTATTTTAAGTCACATCATTAATACACAGCCTTGGGCGAAGAGTTGTGGATTTGTAACGTTAGACAACATGTTTGCATAATTGAGGTACAAAATCAGCAATAAAACAATAACGCTGTTTTAGTCAGAAAATCAGAAATATCGAAAATAGTTCATCATATTGTTCTTGTACTTACCCTTTTTTTTTACGTTTCGAAACTTGCTATCCCCACAAACGTTTAAATAAAATATTTTTATACATTGAACTGGAAAATGTTTATTTCATTACTATGAAAAAAATGCGGTGCCGGCACATTGTCTGCTGATTTACATCATAAAAACGTCCAGTCGGAAAAAGTTGGCGGAATCGTACCCATGTTTATTGTAATTGGTACAGATTGCAGTCAGGACAGGATCATCGTTTCTAAAACAAGCGAAATATGCATTTTTTAGATGCGATTTCGGTATTTTATACCTCTCAATGTTTGCAGAAGCGAATTCCCTTTCAAGAGCTTTCTGCACAGCGTGTATAACATTTGATAGAATTATTGCTTACTTCATGATGTAACTTATTTTCCACTTAGGAATAGCCTTTACATTTTATTCTGGATGTTCCCCAAGCTACAAATTTTTATGAACTCTTACGCTAGAATAAAATTAAGCATATGTTTTTACGAAATCAAACAAAACAGCAACATTCCTACGAAAAAAAAAATATTAACTACGCGTAAGAAGAGAAGTTATCACTCCGTCTATGAATATTAAAGAACGGATGAAATATTCCTTCTGCCTAATATGTTTTCAATATACGCAGGAAGTTGAGCGCAGGAATGGAGCACTGTGTCACTGGTGCACAGACTACCCGTGATGTTTACCCATCCATGCTGTCTCAAGAATACAACTTTTGTCATTGCGGCGATGGGATACTCTATCTCACGCCTCCACGTTTGCCCTTGAAAGCCGTCGAAAGTGCGCGACGTAGGTGTCTGTCCATTTTATAGCCGGAGGGATTTTCGTCGGTTATCATTGCTTTAGAGAAGTGGAGAAAGATTTTGGTACTGTGCGGTGTTTTAACAAAGTTATGCTTGTAATGAAACAGAACTACAAAATTTAGTATTTACATCTTCTATATCGGGAGAAGCTAATTTTATACAACCTGCGGTTTTATATATATATGGTGTAAAAGGGAAATGCTATTAATACAATTCTGTTTATATTTAATTATTTGTGTTTCCGAAACCGGACCTTGCCGCGGTGGCGCAGTGGTCTAAGGCGCTGGCCTCTGATCATTCGTCCGTAAGGTGTCCGGGTTCGAATCCCGGTCAGGCATGGATGTTGTGTTTGTCTTACGGCACTGGCTCTCTCCCTTCCCTGGAACCAGTGACCCTAAATTAGCTTACGGCACTGGCTCTCTCCCTTCCCTGGAACCAGTGACCCTAAATTAGGGACGGGCGACTGCTTATAGCCCATTGAGTTGCTCACGGTGGTCGTCAAACCTCCAATAAAAAAAACGGACCACAGAAAAAGATATACATGGAAGTCGAATTAAAACTAAATATTTTTTATTTTGTCTGATGTGACTCAGACGCTTTTTTAAGAACTCTATTAAGATTTCTCTAAATTTCAGTTTTGTAATTAATATCGAAGCGGTCATCGTTTTCTATTAATATCGATACTACAATATTTGACTCTGACCTTTATTCTATATAGACGTATAAATACTATACTTTACGTTCAAATCATAAGATAAAGAAATAAAGTTTATTTTTAGTTATGGAAATGACCAGAACCTCAGTGGCGCTGGTGTTTACAGTGGCAGACGAAGACTCATTCAAGACGCTTAAAACACATCGATGCGTACGCTGTTTCAATATTTCGAGCCTTTGGTAAACTTATTGCATCCCGTATTCATGAAGCAAAAACCATTAGAGATGCATTCGCCTATTGGGAAAGGTGCACGTTTGGTGTAATAGATATTGTTATATTCGTCTGCTCCTCCGGGAGATCACGGGGCAGAATTCCTAAACCCCAGATTTTACTAAGCATGAATTCCGGTTGTTTCGATTCGCGACTCCTGTGATGGTTATATTCAAGTTTATCCGGAACTTGAAAATTGGTAATTCGTTCTGGGTGGTGTAATGGATAACATACTAGGGTGCTATCCGGAAGACGTGTGTTTGATTCCTTTTTAAGTATTTGTATATTTACCATTCATGCCATATTTACACCAAAAAATGGATTCACATTTTCAGGATACTGTGCGATCACTAAAGAAGTTGCACGACATGCTGGCTTATTTCCCTGTATACAGAACGGTAGTTCATCTTCGTGAAAAAAAAGCGAGTGCTCGTCCAAATCCAGAATCTCGCGTGACACACTCAGTAGACAAATTATTAGAGGCAGAGGTAAAATGCATATGCAGTTGACGTGACCATCCCCGCGCAGAGTGAGACAGACCTAAACGGAAGTAAGCGAATAAATAGGTGGAAAGAGAAATTTCTCAAAACCTTATCACAATCGACGAACATGGATAAACGTGATGATATGAACGACTTTGATCATGGGAGCATTTTGGGTGCAAGACCTATGGGTCAAGTGGAAAGAACCCAAGTCTTCCCTAGATAAATCGTATCGTGGGTATGCCACTAGTATACAATCGACGGATGTAGCAGCACTCAGAAAGCAAACGGTGGCCGATCACGTGCCATTGATGACCGTCTTTGAGGTAGAATATCCGAGGACGTACAGACAGATAACTTGGCAAATGTAGCGCAAATCTCATCCAGGTTAAATGTCGAAGGCTCAAACAGCGGAAGAGAGTTTATTTTAGGATTTGCAGTAGCAGATCAGAAACTACTCTGGTGTGCAAAACGTAAGGCGACATAAGCATAACAACGGAACAAGCAGGCAGAACGGAACGAAAGACCACTCAGGAGATAGACTAAGTTCCGGTACGGTAGGATGACGTAGTGCCAGGAACGCAAGAACTGGACACATCAGCAATGGGGTTAAGTTCTCTTTACGGATGAGTGCCGATTTAGTCTGCCGAGCGATCCTGAACGTATAATCATCTGGAGAGAGCAGAGAACACGCAATCACACCTCACATCATCGAAAGGGACCGGTTTGGAGGTAGCGGAATACTCGTTCGGGGCGGTATCATGCTTGGCAGCCGTACTGACCTTCACATTTTCCAAGGAGGATCAGTCACTGGTGTGCGCTATTGTACCGAGCTTCTCCTGCCTCACGTGCATCTGTTTAGAGGTGCTTTGGGTTCTGAGTTCCTCTTTATGGACGACAAAGCTACACCTCATCGTGCAGTGGCTGTCGCCGAGCTGTTGGAAATTAAGATATTCAACGCATTGATTGGCCCGCAAGGTCCCCGGACCTAAATCCAATTGAACACGTGTGGGACCTTCTCGAGAGGCGCTTGGCAGCCAGCCGCCAGCAACAATTCTGTAGCTGTGATTGGCGCTACCAGAAGAATGTGCCGCGATGCCTCAACAATTCCTTGACAACCTCGTCCTCAACATGGACAGACGTTTTAAATCCTGCAACGCAGTCAGGGGTGATCATATTCCCTACTAAAGTCTGGATTTTTCTTGGCAGCCGCCTGTCACATGGACGTTTCTGTCTTCTGCACAGTTGTGCTCGAAGCTACCTTTTTCAATAAAGTGCCTTTGTATCCTTTGGATTCCTTGTTTGGACGGTTTTGCTCACTTGTCCCATATTGTTACATCTTGGGGACCTTATGGTATGATTTGAGTCGATGTGGAGCACTTCTGCACGATGTTACGTTCGAAAATCCGTCTCGTCCTTAATATTTGCACGCCAGTGTACCTTTCGAGTGGTGTAAAGTTTGTTTTACATAAAATTGACCTAATTCTGTAATGGTTATTCTTTTGGAATCGCAGATGAATCTGACGTTCTTAATGAAGGTAAAATATAACATATCTCATGTAGGCACCCTTGCATATCCACCTTTTAGATCAATTTACCTTTTCCCACTTTTACTGCCTGCATTTGAGACGAATAAGCTGTCTTAGCTAACTACTCATTACTCAGTCTTTCGTTACATAGAACCAACCTCAGAATCATCAACCTGACTGACATAATTGGTTTCGCATGATAAATCTGCACCACATATTCATTCCTTTAATGATCAGAAAATGTCATTCCAAAACTCCGAGTACGACTTGCATCGTTCCAGCACGCGACCCCCTCCTATGCCCCTTATAAACTCAGTTTTCACTGTCTAACAATACAGGAATGACAGTTACATTCTCTTCATACACGGCCAATCACGGTCTTTTTTGAGAACACATAAGGCCGTTGAAAGCCTTAAAAGGCGGTTACGGCTTTGAAACAAAAATTCCCTCTCCTACTATTTTCATCACCAGGTTAGATGGCTTCTTGTACTTTTGACCATCAGAAAAATAACTACATTTCATATAAGGTAAAAAAGAGTACCGTGATTCAAGGAACGTTTCCAGCAGAAGTGGTCACTCTTCCTGCAAAATGATGAAAATCTTTCATATGATTCATGAGTCATGAACTTTTAATGTCGGAAAATCCGTCTCGTTTCCAAAGTTTTGTCAAAAAAAAAAAAAAAAGTTCGGAAGCTTTCCTTACTCTAAAATATGCTTCACGTGGTTTAATAGCACAAATAAGCAACAAGTACACGAAATGCGATAGCTGACATACATGGAATAATATGAAAAGCATGAGTATTTCTCCCAGCGAGATAGATAGGTTTTACTGCCATTTTTGAGATCGTGCATTCCGTGTTTCGATCCATCTCGATCTTATACACAATACTACCTTTGTCTTGCGTCCGTTGATAAAGTTAAAACTGTAGATTAATGCCACTATTTTGAGTTGTGAAAATCTTTCAAATAGCATGAGATATGGCAGTTAATTAAGCAAGAAAAAATGAAGTCGATGAAGGCAGCCTTAAGGGATTTCCTTTACATTTCGTGAACGAATGGACATTATATCACTCTTCCCTTTTGGAATAAACCACACAAAAGGATCAATAGCAGAACAAAGAATTAGAGTTTATGTAGAACAATGTCAAACGCATTCTCATATCGCTCGTGCATTTTGCTGTTACTCAATTCGAGCTTGTCCATTTTCCCGAGAAATCGTCCACTTTCGCTTTTGTCAAAAAAACCATCGATCAGCTCTTTTCGACAACAAAACAGCTGACTTTACTTTGTTTTGTTTCTGCAGCACGCATTTTGTACATGCTTGACACAGTACTCAATGTGTTGCCAAGAACGTTTGTGGTTAGTGAGGAGCTTGTAGCACTCCGCCTAGCATCCATTTTTCTCTCACTTTAAAAGTTGTTTGACTTTTCTTTTTCCCTACTGTTTCCTGACTATTCTTCTCGGCGCTGTCTACGGTTCGTGTACCTCTGAATCCTTCGCATTGTGCTCTTTATAATGCCATTTGAACATCATAGTTAAACAAGTCATCCTGACTTGTTTATGATCAATATTGCGTGTTTTTAATAACGCCATAATTCAGGATATAAAAGTTAGAAGTTATAGACTTCATGCAGATCTTTAATTAACTAAGATTCAGTGTGCCTTTAAACTACAAAATAGGCAACTGTGGTGTGGAGTCTCTATATAATAATTCTGAAAATTGTGACACTTTACTTAATTTTGATGATGATTAGTCACAGCACAAAAAATGCTACAAGTGGAGGGTAAAAAATTTTCTATCAGAATATTTTAATTTCGATTTAATAATTGTGGAATGGTAGTTATACTTTACTGTCGCGTAATAATAATTCACACTCATACATTATTCGAAAGTTAGTGCGCCATCCAAAGTACTTTTCAGTTTTAATTCCTAAAAATAACTTATGTCATTGTGATTTAAATATTGGTAAGGTCTACTCACATTGTGGGTCACGCAATAGAACTTTACCTGAACGACTCACACAGTGGTTCAAGCAATGTAATATCATTTGGAAAAATGATTCACACTGTGGGACACGCATTGGAACTTAACCTGGAGGAAGACATTCTGTGGGTCACACAATGGAACTTCACTTGGTGGACGACTCACACTGAGGGTCACTCAATGGAATTTGGTGAATGAGTCACACTGTGGGTTGCGCAATAGAAATAGAATTTCAATTGGAATAGACATTGACAACCAGTTTTGCTCTGTATTACTGAAATCAGAATTTTGAATGTTTATCCTAAGTTAACGTAACATAGAAAGTGTAAATTTATACACCCTTTATTTTCAATATAACCTATGCGAACCCATTTTACACTAATCGATATTCCTTTCACGTATGAATCTAATGCTTTTTATTTGAAAGTGCAGTTATACGTGACAAATGTCAATTGAAATCTATGTGGCACTAATACTAATTCTAATAACAATTAGGAGTATTTTGGTTAAATTACTTGGAGCTGATAAGAATAAGAGTAATGATAAGAATAAGAATATGAAAAAATAAGAAAATAAAAAAGAAGTTGAAAAGAAATTTTAAATGTAAAAATAAGAAATAGAAATTAAGGTAAATCAAAAATGAAAAATATGTAACCCATACTGCCAGATTCTATAAAGTTATATAAATGTTCACCCCTTGTGGGAAAGTATTTATATTATCCTTTAACTCTAATTCCTTCATTCTTCTGCATTCTGATCTGTCGTATCTGAACAACTGTTCATTCCTAATTTCAAAGATGGCTGGACCTACGGCGTCACACCTTTACCGTCTATTAGGGCTCTCAGGAGCATGGGTATAGGCGACTTAACCTCTTAGGAAAACCAGTAACCAGAAGGAGTTATTTGAAAAGGGTGCAGTGCGTGCCGCACTTGTTTTGAACCTTCGGTTCTTGTTTTCTTTGTTTGATAAGGTCTATCCAGCAAAATAAGTTTCAAATTACAACAGACCGGTAAACCCTCTAACAAATCAATAAACTGTAGCAGCGAGAAGGAGGATGGATACACTCCAGATTGTCCACTTAGAAGCAAACTTCAGAAAAGTCAGCTGTATTTCTCATTTGTAGAAAGAATCTCTCGGCGACCCATTGTCTTATACCAATACATTACTACTTTTTAACACACCGTTGATTAGCTACTCTTATAGAATTTAATATATGAGATTCGAAATCTTCAGCATGTTTCACGAGATTTACTATTACTTATTCCCTCATGATATTCTTTACTCCAAATCTTCTGTTTTTGGCCTTGTGATGTAAATTTGGACTTTAAATGTAGCACATGTTTTGTTTTAAATGCGTACTATTCATCTATTCATTTTGGAACTATAAGAAGTTAAGAATCGCAAAAGCTTTGCGTTTCTTTAAGATACTGTTCCTTGTATTCTGTAAATTTTCGTGTTTCTATACATGGGGATTCACTCGGGACTGAACACGTATTTTTTTTAATTAACTCACGATTCCAACAGGTGATGTGTATGAAATTCATGCAGAACATACCGTGATCCATGTAAAACATACATTGATTCTTTAATTACAGAATGGCTCAATATTACGAAGACTTTCTAATGGATGCAATGGCTATTCATGGATGGTGTGGGGATTATCACTGGCCCGCACCTGCGTATTTTGCGAGTTATTGTCTAATGCTGTTTCTACTGCTACAAGCATTTTTTGAAGTCATCTTTTTAAAGTGATTCGCAAAGCTAAAAATTCTAGAAAGTTCTAAATCGCGAGAAGCCATTGTAGACGAATGGGTATAGGCTCGTGCTACCAAACGACGAAAGGTTGCAAGATTATGTTTGTGGGGTTGACATGAGTCAAAAGGAATAAGAAATTGAGTGAAAGAAGGTTTACGATAAACTGCGACGATAAGGAATCAGTCAAAGTGTTACGGGTAGCCAAAAAATCAAGAAACGGCAGAGAAGAATCACTTTCAAGGTCGTTAGTGAATTGAATGGAGTGGAAAGTCGGAGATAGGTTATCTTTAAATATATTAAAAAAGGTCAATGGAATGTGGCCACAGCATGAAAATATCATCTACGTGACAGATTTAAAGCTGGGGAGGTGGAAAAAATGAAGAAAGAGTGAGATTTCAGGTGCTGCATGGCGAGTTCCGCCAGTATACTGGACAAAGGGAAGCCCGAAGTTACTCCACACTCCTGTCGGCAGACGACGTCTTTGAATTGAAAGTAAGTACGTTTAGAAATAAGAATTAAAGCATCAATCACCGCTTGAATTTGAACTTGGGATGCCTGACACCTATCAATAAGTTCGGTTCTAATGACATCGTTAATTTTATCAACTTTAACATTACGAAAGAGTGACGCTACGTTAAGGGAAACCAGAATAAGAAAGGGGTAGTTTGGGGCGCGGTAAAGGACGAATTCTGGAAGTAGAATGAGACAAACAAGACAAAGAATAAAGGGAACTGGTGGTACGAATTGGTACTTACGATGCCAGAGCTTTTTCTAAAGGTCTTGCTGGACTGCTATGGCTAAAAAAGAGGGGGCGGTTAAGAAAACCTGGCTTATGAGTTTTAAATTTACCAAATAAATGTTCAACTCCAGGACCGTTTGGTGGGCTTATGAATCTAGAAATACAAAACGGCAAATTACCACTATTATGGAGCTTACTCAACGAGGTTATGATAGAATGAGCGGGATCAAAATTAATAACTATATGAGGGATGAGTGAAATTTCTGCATGCAGTTTTCTTCATAATCAGGTAGGTCTAAAAGAACAATCTGAGAAGATTTGTCAGCTAAACAAATCACAAGTTCAGGGTTCATCCGAAGTAAACCTAATTGCTTCTGTTCTTCCAGCAGATGAACAACTTTGAACGTGAATAGTCACGCTCAATTTCAGGAAGGTTATTAGTATGGCCTTAAGCCTCAGCGGAAATACAAACTGGATTTACAGGTCTATCGGGGTAACTGAACTTCGCTCAGCGCTGAAATCCACGGGTCTGAACCGTGTTTAACTGGATACTGCTCAAATTAATATAGTTAGGTTGAATGCTCATACCTGAAGAGGAGGTAGATGGCAGCTGTCCTTGGTTATCCACAACATTCGAAACCAATATTCGTATCATATGAATATGTCGTTCACGAAAGGTGCCGAACTCCGGCCAGTATAAGCAGTATGAAGGACCAGTAGACCGTCCAAAATCAAAGGGTGAGCAGTGCGCGTAAAAAATCCATAGGCAACGTAAGAATGACTATTCACATAATCAAGCAAACCACGTTTTACTCGAATGCACATGAAGGCGCTTTTTTTGCAGCATTTATCAACACACGTTAATTTTGTCGTGAGGTAGCTAAGCGTCAAAGTGACAAGTGTTTAGGAGTGCCATTCAAATCTCTACAATTAAAAAAATTATATGAGTGCTTTTAATAAAAAGGCTAAGGCGTAACTTCGAAAAAGTCTGTATCGCACTGACTGAAGCAGAATCAACACAAAATAATTGGGATAAATTGTCCACTGTAATTTTAGCAGAAAGGTATACAAAAGTATTTAAAATTTTTGTGCTGAATAGTAAAAAAATCAAACATCTGTCGCAGCACGATAAAAATATACGATTCAGATCTCAAAGTGCTTAATAAATCCAAAAATATATACATGATAGAAACGCAAGATCTTTAACATGTGTCGCACATGCATCATCAGGCTGTGGACTGATTTGGGCCGGGTGATTGCGGGTGTAGATATAGTCATAACCAGGAGACATGTGCGCAAAATTCTGCGCAAGATACAGTAAATAAGCATGAAAAACATATAGGAATATCTCATGCTAAATAATAAGTGGGTTATTTGCCAAAAATCTTCAAGCAGAAGGTACAACAGTAGTAGTTTCGGTGATACAACATTGGTCTCCAAATGCTATGATAAACATACTTTCTGAAAACGAAGTAAGTCTTTTAGTATGAGTTCGTAAAATAATAAAAGCGGCTTTCCATATCGGTGTAAATGAATCTTCTTTCAATAGACGGGCAAGGTCTGTAGCACATGATTTAATTCTTAGAGTGTATTTATGTTCCTGGATTCGAGTCGATGAATTGCGAAAGGTATATCCGATATAAGTTTTAGCAATATGTACATAATAATTAATCACTAAAAGGATATCCATAAAACGCAGTACCGGAAGCCATGAGAACGTTAAAGTAGGCGATATCTAATTCATCGCTTTATTCGCATGTTTTTTGTCTTGACATCTTCAAGATAATGGACTTGGTCTCAAAGTCCACCAAATACAGTTTCCAAGAACAAATCAACAAACAGATAAATGTCGCACTGTTGGGTCCCCCCCCCCTCTTTCTATCTCTCTCTCTCTCACTCTCTGCCGTCCTGGCGACAGCAATACTTCGCCAAATTGCGCAATACATAGTCACCAACATCACCCCAAGGCGTAGAACCTGGCTAAGATATACAGACAATGTATTTTTCATATGGCCTCACGTAAAGACTATGCCGCTTTTCCTAGATAAAATCAATAATACTCACCCTACGTTAAATATCGGAATGGAGATCGAAAAAATTGGTGCTTTGTCTTATCTGGATATTTTACCGAGCAAACTGCTTAAAAATTGGCTTCGTATACACAAGTCTAATATGTACCCACAATACACATGCATCCCTCCACAGCTCATTCTGCCCCGCTGATTACAATACAACTTTCTTCCGTTGTCGAATAATAAGAGACTGCAGTTTCCTCCAATTTTCATTCCAGTCAATGCGAACTAAAAAGCGTTATCAAATTGGCCACTGAGGCAGGATACGCCTGAGCCTGATGTACAGCTCTGTCGGAAAAACCAGAACCACTAAAATTAATCTTTCTATTCCGTTGCCACGCTACCTGGGCTCAATACCTTACATACCAAACGTTTCCTACTTGATCAAGAACACGCTCAAGAAGATGAACCTCTCGTCGGAACCAAATATCCGATATCTTTATATGCTATGCTTAAGGGAAGCTCCAACAGACCGCAATATCCAATAGAGCAGGTGTTTACGCTATCCCTCTACAATATCTTGACGGCTCCAAGCGATACTACATTGAAATGAACAAACGCTCCTTTGAGGTAGAGTCAACGAACATAAAAAGGATATAAAGAACAGCAAAATAACCAGTGCCCAATCCAGTGAAATCAAGTTCAAGTCAGGTAGTACTATGCTGTATGACGTAAATAAGTCAGCTTCCTACTGAAACCTAAAATCTACTGCCATCCACGAAACTTTGGAAATAACTAACAACAGCGTGTCGTGCAATGATAACGTCTCGCTGGAGTTGTCAGGATCGGCACCAGTTTTTCAATTAGTGAACGTCTTTTGTTTTTCTTCCATGTTTCCGTGTGCTAGAGAAACATGAAGCCTCGTGTCTTTGAATGAATAATAACACAGGCCTGCAAAATTTGGATCATGAAAAAGTCTTTGCAATGTAATGACTAATTTTTATATTGTTTGGTGCGCTGATTTCAAATATGGCATCCATTTTTCTCAATCACGTAAGAATTTTTCACAAATGGGCTTTTCAAAATCTTTTTAAGTGTTTTATTTGCAAATTTATTATTTATCAAACTATTGGAAATGATTTGCTAAATTATATTAATAAGAGCAGTTACCATTGTTAATACATCCTGGTATTCATAGGTCCTTATACTGTATTTTCCTTTTCCCCTGAAAGCTCCTTTTGGCACTTTGTCTTTTGTAGGCAGTATGCGGTTCTTCTCTGTGCAGCATCCAGCAGTAGTCCGCCGTGATATTGACGTTCCACCGTCCTTGGTATCTACTCTCCATCTCCTTGATATCTTGGTGAAATCTTTCTCCCTGTTCTTCACTAACAACACCAATATTTTCGGGAAAGTAGTCCAAATGCGATTTTAAAAAATGCACTTTCAAACTCATCGAACAACCCAAGTCTGTGAATTTCGTTAACATGTTTTCCACGATGCATTTAAAGTCGGGGTCATTAAAGTTCCCGAGGAATTTTTGACGACTTCCTTGAAAGCTCCCCAGGCCCCTTTTTCACTCAAAACCATTTTACTTTCAAACACTTCATCTGTAAAAAGTTTCCGAATATCTGGACCTACGAAAACACCTTCCTTTAGTTCTGCTTCCGACAGTCCTGGAAACTTGTTGCCAAGGTATTTAAAGCACTCTCCTTCTTTTGACAGAGTCTTAACGAATTGTTTCATCAAGCCAAGCTTGATGTGAAGTGGGGGTAAGAGGACTTTATTGGGATCAACCAAACTTTCCTTTACTACATTTTTGTTTCCAGGTTTTAATGCTTTCCTATGCGGCCACTCCTTTTTGATCCAGTGATTGCCCTTATCCTGACTGTCCCATTCACACAAGATGCAAGGGTACTTGGTGTATCCTGTTTGCTGTCCAAGAAGCATGGAAAGCACTTTTAGATCACCGCATAACGTCCATCCAATATCTTTATATTTCAATTTGGTGAGAATCAAGGCTAAATTCTCGTAACATTCTTTCAGGTACACAGAATGCCCTAATGGCACTGAATCATACTTGCTGCCATTATGCAGAAGCACTGCTTTGATGCTTCTTTTTAACGAGTCAATAAAGAGCCTCCACTCGTTCACGTCATACTGTATATTAAACATCTCCATCAATCCAGGGACATTGCTACAGTAAACCAAGCCACTATCTTGAGAAAAGTATGGAAGGAAATCTGTTTCTCTCTTTCTGAATCATGAGAAAGAGGTTCTTTTCCTCTTTTCTTTAGCCTAGAGCCTAAGAGTTCTGAAGATTCTTTAGAAAGGCCCAAGTCTCTAAATAAAGCATTCAATTCCAGCTAGGAAAAAGGTTAGGGCTCGCTGCTATCTGAAACACCGTGAAAGTCCTCGTCATAAGCCTGACGTTCGTCTTCAGAGTCTTCAGGAATGTCTTCTAGTTTCTCAGTAGGTTTAGGTACAGGTATTTCTGAGCTATGAGGAACAGGGCGTATTGCCAACGGGAGGTTTGGATAAAATATTTCTCTCCTATTAATTAAATTGTACCCCTGCACGTTACATGAACAGGAGTAGCAGTCATCACTATGATTTTTAGGTTGCCTCCAGATCATAGGGATTCCAAAACGGAAAGACTTTTTCGTGCCTTTTGACCACTTTCGCAATTCTTCTACACAAGGGTAACACACTTTATGTGGGGCCCATGACTTATTCTGGTCAAAAAGTTTTACACCGAAATATGCATAATATACTTTCTTCACAAAATCTGTTATATTTCTTCACTACAAATTCCTCACAAATATAACAAAAGGAATCAGGTGAATTAAGACAAGCCCTTGCTGCCATTTAGCACATTTTATAGGTTAAAACTTTAAAAATTAAAACTATAAAAATGAGTATACTCATCCGCTGCGGGAAAAAAATTTTAGCCTCTAGAGATATAACACCTTGAGAAAAATTGCACTGCTCAGCACACAACCGTTTCACTCAAAAATCAAAGTACAACTGAGCAGAGAGCGGGAACCGTGGAATAGAGGAGAGGAACGAAAGGGAGTGAGTCATCAACTAACTCATTTCCGGCCACACTTGATGTTCCTGGAATTCTCCTCATGATAACAACTGGTGAATCATGGTGATTTTTAACGTAGGCTCTCGACGAATAAGAGCCATTTTGAAGTAAAATCTGTCCAAACAAAACTTTTTTCTTGGACATATTATTACTTGAAAATTGTTTTTCTTTTTCGCACCAGAGACTGCCCTGAAAAGTTCCAGTTTTCGCGAGTAATGACGACTTAAGACACTAAATGCTCATCCCCTTCCTTAGTAGATTATAACAAAATGGATGGGTGGCTACCAAAATTAAAATTTTCAATTTGTGTAAAAATGGTACGTGATGGAATTTCTTGCCTATTTTTCCTGAAATCAGCATCCAAAAATCTATCAGAATCAGCTGGTGGTTTCTAAACACTTTTTTGGTTGCAGGCCTGTGTAATCATCCTTTTTTGCATATCTGATAAATCTCTCCTTTTATCCATGACAGCAACGAACGATATGTTTTCAGATTGCCTACAGCACACGTAACTGTAAGACCCTGGATTCGATTCCCGGTGGCGGCTAATGAGAATGTTTCCATGACTCACTAATAAACGTGAAAAGAGCGATGACATCTGTTTGATGATTCTAGTTCACGTCAAATGTCTGTATTGAGGATATATATTATTGTATGAAACCTACTGTTTGTGATGTATGTTTAATACAAATAAATGTATACGAATTCGATTCTCTTATCAGCAGTTTAAAATATCCTGCTTGGATATTAGGGGACATGGAAAGTTCAAATTATCTCTACCTTCTGATATTGTTAATATAACGATCCGTGATTGCTCTTCCCAATGTCAAAAAAATGAAGTGCATTTTCTGAGTTCAAATCAAAATTATAGTTGGCTTCTCTCGAAAACGCAATATTTCGATCCAACTAAGCAATCTAATGCTCCCTTATGTAACGTTTTCAATGAAATTGTTAATTAAGTTATTCGGGGAACGAGTGTAGTGCACGTCCTTCGGAATTTTTCAATATCGCTTTAAGTAATCGATGAAATTATCGTCATGAAACATTACACTTCGAAAACTTTTTATGAAGTTAACATATCGTTCAGGTGTTGACAGAAGTTTACCTACAAGACAACGGCATTTATTGGACTAATGAAATTTGGTCCCGCCAACTTTCAAATTATAATTCTATATTTTAATCGATCAGATAGCTCCACAGGAGCGTTGTTAATCAGGTCTTACAGGAAGATACGTAGTATTTTTTAGAATTTCGTTTAAGTAACTATTATAATTTTTCACATTATTTGCTGAAAGATTCTAGCACAGTTTCTTGAAGTTTAAATATTACTTTTTATTATTACCTTAACATTGTTCTATTTACATGTTTTTTCTCGACGACCGGTGCACTTCGGTGTCATGGGCATCGATTACACGGCGGTTTATAATGCTACCGGTTTGTGCTTACAGCGCAGCCAGAGCGTGTCCGGTCATACACTCGCACCAAACGTGGATCATTTGCATACCAGCACGCACTCTAGCAATTTGCTAAGTTTCGCGGTTGTAGCACGCTTTCCTCTAGATGCACAAACTTCATTTTCTGTGAGTTTGGCAGCAAACGCCTTTGCAATTGCTCACTGAAGCGTAAACACGTAGAAAATATGGAGATCCATTAAGCGAGAATTGCTTGACGTAAAGCATTTACATCTGCCTGTGGTGTTTAAAGAGCTCGGACAGATCTTCCTAATTCTATCCACAAATTGTCAATGAGTTTGAGGTCAAATATTCGAGTTGGACATTTGAGTATGTTATATTCTGTTAAATTATGCTGGAAGCCCTTTGTCCCGACCCAGAAAGCGTGTGCCTTGAGTTGTACCTTCCAAAGATGACGTCACTGAGCATCAAAAAACTCGTTACTAAGAGGTGCCAATGTTCGGCGAGGGTTTTCACATACTTTGGGCCTGTCTGCAATAAAAATTGCTACTAGAATTATTGGTGCCTAAAAACAAGCCCATCATTTAGTTGCCACCAATTGGTTACAATGTCTTCATCTGCCTGTACATTCCCAACGTGAAGAGGTTCACACCACACTGGGATCCTCCCATCGGCCTGATAACGTTGTAATCTTGTTTCGTCAGAAAATTAGTATGTGTTCAGCAACTTCCACTCCAGTGTAGAGTCGATTGCACATTTACGGACGCATTTCGCTCGTTCATTGGAAATCTGCTGTTTTTCACCTCGACGTGCTATAACATATGCAATGGTTTGACGTGGAAATGTCATTAGTTCAGCACATATGGTTGATAAATATATGGCTTTTACTGGCACTACTATTTCACCACATTCAAACTGCCTTACGTCCATTTTGGACGATGAAACATGTTATATGCGGCTAGTCGCGGTATTTCTGCTTGGTAAATGTTTTGTCGGAGTGTACATAATAATTTGTATACTCGGTTTTTATACAGTGCACAACCTTTCTTGAAATTAAAAAACCTCGTTATTACTATGTTGTAGCACATATAAGAACTGCAAATGAAAACACTTGAGCATTACTTCTACGCCACACAGTTTCTTTCTGATATCACCATTACTTGCTTCTGAAGTGCATGTTTTTGCTGTTATACATATGTCACTAACCAAATAACATCAGAATTACCGTATGTTTTATGAAATATTTATATTGAAATGAATAGCATTTTGGTTAAAACTTCCAAGAAGATTTAGTATTTTGAATGGAGTGCAGATTGTCTGTTTTGGCGTGCAAAACATGTGATAGAAAATGGAGTATCGTTCATCGGAGAGAAACCGACGTTTCTCTTAGTTAGATTTTACAGTAAATGTAGCAACAAGTGGTGTCGCCTTTTCTTCGGGAAACGTTCTTGCTTAGATTGGTTTTCAAGTTTTGAATATCTCATTTCACAACTATCAAAACACTTTTTGATAAGATCTGGGCTAACATCCCTCCAGGAAGATTTTATCCGCTCTGCATCGTCTGCAACTGCGATTTTCTTGGTCATTTCCGAAGCAATTGCGCTTTCATCCATTCCAGCGAGGATCGATAGCAATACAAAACGCCGTTATTAATGTTTGAACCATTTAATCATACCATGATACAAATGCTGTTAATTGGCCGTACTGTTTGGTGGTAAAAAGAGTAATTTTACATTTCTGAGACTTGCTTCACGTCCATGCCATGTGGCGTTATCTAACACAAGCGAGACACCTCTTTCTTGATTTCGCATCTTTTGTTCAAAATTTATGAACCGCTCTTCAAATATAGAGAGAGTCAACCACGCCTCTGAATTTTATTTACAAATCACACCCATATTTACAATGTTTTTTCCCTTAAAACATTTTGGTCTTTGGTACTCCAGATCACCAACGGTTTCTCTTTCTCGCCTGCAGCACTAACACAAAATGCAAGCGTTAAGCGTTGTTTTTCAATTTTGCTTCCTTATGATACTTCAAATTTTTTCATCGGCTGCAGAGCACGGTAAACAAGTCCGGTTTCATCCATATTGAAAATGTCCTTGTATTCACAACCGGTCAAATGTAATGGGACTCTCGTAACCCAGTCCTGGGACAATGCTGATCTACGTCTGCCGCTTAACCACTCAATGCACGAAAAACGATGATACGTCGGATCCGAAATTTGTTCAAACATACACTCTAGTGAAAAAGCCTTCAGTCCCGAGAGCATCTGCTATCTCTATGGCATTTTGCTTAATCATAGGTACACTGATGGGAGCGTTCTTTGCCCTGGCGATTTTGAACCACTCCAACATAGCTTCGTTGATATCATAAAACTTTGCAAGGCGTATACGCTTGACCTCGAAAATTGAAGTCCTCCCATTCTTTTAAATTTGTCACTTTGTCCTTGATAATCTTGTTTATTTGAATCTTACCGCAGTTAAATGATTCTGCTGACTTCCTTTCAGATTGTCCAGTTACATGCAATTTTATGACTGCAACACGCTGTTCAAGAGATAAAAAATACTTGTAATTTAGACAGTACAAGAAGCGAAAATTATCGACGTGAATTCGTGAGTGAACACTAAATTCACGACTGGCCCGAGACGACAAAGCAAAGTTCGAATCCCCGCCCTCGAATGAGCAATCAGCGATCACACGTGTACACGTAAAGGTCAGACAGCTGTCTTCCCTCCAGTTTTTGCCTAACGTCCAAGCGGGTCGAATATTTTTTTTAGGGTGGGAAGGAGGGAATACCGGTCGCTCGTGGAATTTGGCTTGGTCGTTCATAGGGGGCATTTTAACATTACGTCTACGGTCTAAAATTCCGTGCATAAGAAATTCGGTCGCTAGGGGGGATCTCTCGATAATTTTCGAGAGATAGTCCTATCTCTCGATAATTTTCGAAACGCATGGCGGGTTGGTCGTTCGAAGAGTTTTCACTGTATTTATATTGGCGTTCGGTCCTTACAAATGACTACGCTAGTAGTGTAAGAAGTTTCTAGTTCATGCAGTATTCAATATCGTTTAACAGATGTAAATGAACACTTTAAGTTCTAGTCCAGATAAAAATATATTCCGTTTTGCGTGGTATTAAAACTAAAGTTTTTATCTCTGGTTTTAAGTTACTTTTTCTCCAAACTTCAATACGAAATTCCATTGATAGTCATTGAATATTAGCCTTCTCGGTAGCTATCCGGGAGACGCGGATTCCATTTCCGCTCCAGGATGACGAAATTTTCAAGTTTTCGAATATTATCTAACTTAACATCCATGTCATGTTTACACCAATAAACGGGTTCATATTTTCCATTGAACTTTTGAGCGCTGTTTGACGTTTCGTAGAGCCTACAAAACTCCTTGGTTCCTGTCATATCTCTCGATAATTTTCGAAACGCATGCCGGGGACACGCAATATAATTCATTGCTACAAAGAAACAAGTACCAAAATTATTTCATGTTTATCAAGAAATTTTTCAGTTGTAAAATTGCTCAGGCATTCCATTTGTTTTTCTGGATGAAACGCAACTACACAAAATTTAATTACGCATTTGAGGAATTGGTTCACATTACATCCAGAGAAATACTAAACGAATATGTCATAAGAACTACCTGGAAAATCCTAAGTTCTTAAGAATACGGTTAGATTAGCAGTCTTGTACAGGTAGTTTTTCATGTCTACTTACAGGAAATGAATTGAGTTGATAGAGGTAACACACCACCAAGAACTTTGATATTAAAAGAAGTCTGAGTATCCCTTTGTCCTAATGACTCAAAATATTTAGTTTGTAAGAACCTCTCTCAATTTATGAAGTTGCATAACCTAGGTTTCCACAGCGTTTTAATAAGAATGACATATAACGTCTTCTTTTCCCTTTAATGTCTTTCTTTTCTTTCATAAAAATAGGAACATATTTAGGTTTTAAGGTATCCGCAGAATGTACCAATGGAATATTAAAAGAAGTTTCATGACATGTGAATAAATTAATCTAAACATAACACCTGTTCTACTATTAATCTTGTTAAATTTCAAACAGATGTTAGGAATTTGAAACTTTCGCATTAATGCGGTCCAAACACATGTTTTATGATTTTTTTGGCTTTATTTGTGACAAATATTTTGCTGGAAATCTAATATAACAAATATATTGTCTGATACCTGGCCAATAGGGAATTGTAGATGAAAAACCCTCTTCGCTTGAGTAACAGCTTTTAAGCAAATGGCTACAGCCTTGTGTACGAAAGTCATAAATTTAAATTAATTTCAAAAATAAATGATGAAAAGCAAGTCGCTAAAATTTTAGTCACTGGCACACATAAGAAAATGAAATGTAAGAAATAATTTTTATCGGCCACGATCTTATATTTCAGTATGATTTTTTAACACTGGGTATGCAATTAATCTCTTTTTAGTTTGGATATTTATGACATTCAGGTGATTATGCATGAGAGATGAGCAGTAGGATTTACCTTTTCCTACATTTTCTACGAAGCGTTAAAGTCCTGTAAATCTTCACGATATTATTGAAAACATTAACGCAAGGAACGAGGACGTCATACTCTCACTTGAATTTGATGTAAGCAAAGTTTTAATAAAACTATTTAAACTAAATACCTCTGTGTTCAAAATGTTACTCTTATCAAATTTGGTGGCTTGCTTTTCAAAAGAAGTGCGAATTGCTTGTTGAAACAACATGCCGGCATAAAGTATGTATGGTTAGAAAAGGAGAACAAATCAACTTTTACTTCCTAGTCAGATAATAAGCTTAGTATTAAATTAATGAAACACCAAAACTTATACTGTGTTTTGAAACCTGTAAATTGTTTTCCAACAGGATCTTGGCTTATAGTTTTTATATTTACATTATAAAAGTGCACAAGTTAGGGGCGGAAATGTTCAAAATTGTGAAATATCGAAGGGAAATAACATGATATTGCACTTCTGTAAGTTTGTTTCTTTGTTTGTTAGATCAGAGCTTCCTATATAGATTACTTTACTTTCAGTCTGTAATCTAAAAGATATGTTACTTAAATATCACATCTAAAACATTTTGTGCTTCAGTGAGTCCCCTCACAAGAATGCAGTTGAACGTATTTTGCTGGTGTATGTGTCAAAAGTGAAAAATCACTCTTGAAGATCTGTTCGGAAGGAATGACACCACATATGCCGCGAAAAAATAAGCGGAGCCATTGGTTCTTTTTCATATGGAATGAATCGAAATACGAAATTGGAGATACGCAATGCACAGAGCTAAAACATTTCAAAAAATAATATAAATTAGAATGTAAACTTTTTTCTCAACTGTCAGAAATTTATCCTCTTAACGCATCTTCAAATTTCTGCTCAATTCTAGGCATGAGATTAGTCCGCTGATTAGATGATCTTACTAGAGGAATTCGAGAATGCAGCAGAGGTAATACAAGTGCACGCACACTTACCTCTTTGAAGGGAGCATTACATTAAGAATATTGTTGTTGAATTAGTGTCATATGAAAATATGATATCTCTTCACTTGCGCTCGGTACATTTATAGCGTTGTGTTCCAAAGGACGGATTTGATAATTTGGAAATCACTGTATACAAATAAAGATGGCTCATCTAGAACAAGCTTATCCAATAAAAGGATAAAGATTACGAGGCACGTAAGAAAATATATTTAATATAGGTACACTGCCGAGAAATGGAAAAAAAAATGGAGTTCCCAAATATAACAATTAGAAATAAATTTAGAGTATCAGAGAACAAACACAACGCGCTCACAGCTTGCGAGAAACATCGCAGTTCAGAAAAAAGAAGAATCATCTGTGAAAACATGAATTTGTCGGAGACGGGGATCCTCGCTCAGGAGGGAGTTGTTAGAATCGACTAAGTTACACCAACGAAATGTATCGTTGCAAATTTGTCGTCTTGACACGTGCCTCACCTTTGTATTACGTCACATACGATACCAGAACGTTTGCTACAAAGAGTGTGAAAATTGCAGGTCCTTCTTTCTCACAACGTTTTTTTCCATGAACTGATAAAAATAAAAATAAGAAACAAGTAATAATGTAAGCATGACATCTCTTTATTAAATACCACTCCATTGTAACCCTTGAAACATAACAAGTGGCATTTCGTTTTGGCAAAAACAATCGTGATGTCCGCAGAACTACCACGACTTTGGGAGTATTGAGTTATCCTGGATGTCTATACACAGCACAGCTTTAATATTGCCATGAATACCAACCAGTGGACCCACACCGTAATAGCTGAAACAGCCCAAACCATAATTCCACCAATACGTACTTCCTAGTCGGCACTGTATATTTCGGATGCAGACGTTCTCCGGGTAACCACCAAACCCAGACACGTCCTCTCAATCAGAATAATATGAAGTGGGATTCGTCATTCTATAACACCTGGCGCTATTGCTCCATCAACTAATTTTTGTGCTGTGGACATCATCGTAGCCGCGTAAATGTATTAGTCTTTGTGACGAGAGGTTTACGGGCGGCTGCTCGGCATTGCTATACGAGTGTATGGGACTCTCTTAGACGTGTCTTGGTGGAGACCTTAACTTTTGTGACAATCTGAAACACATGTGCTATAGCGTGAATTAGTCGAAACATCGTTTTCCGGATTTCACTCTGCAGCATCCTCTTATCCCTGGGTTGCAGTTTTCTGGGTTTTCTAAGACTAGATGGAATCCGACAATGTCCAGTTTTCCTCCACGTATTGAGGATAATGTTCACAGTCCACATTTGCCCATATAGTGTTGATATCAGCCTTTCATCCTAGACACCAAACGTTCGGTCTGTGTTTTGGAAAATTTCAAATCCCGGACAAGGTTGTTTAAATTACCTTGAGTCCACAGATGTGGGTCCAAAGAAGAGATACTTGCTTCAAATTAGAGTCATGTTACTCCTCGTGCTAAACTATGCCCGTTGGGAAGTTTTACGAGTTTTCATCTATTACATTTACGTATATGTGGTATTGGTAAATCTTCACTGTGAGGAACTGGCCTGATAGCAGATGGCAAATATGGATATTTCGCTGTGTGTTTGGCTTCATTTCTTATTCTTTAAATGTGTGTTACTCAAAAATCCCAGTCTGGTGAATGTTTTCGGGTTTCCTACAAACTATGAGAACTGAAAAGCACATATGCCGGTTACAAATTACCCATTCTGTCAGACAATTCACACAGGTCGAACAGCAGATATGAGGGGCCACGTTCTTATCTTGGTCACGTATGTTACAGCAAAAATATACATCATAACATTTTTTTGCAAACCGGGTACATGTGTATATTAAAAATATATATCTGTGAAAAACTACGTATCCAATTGTGACAAATAAGTGAAATCTTTCAATATATTTGTCAATGAAAAGCTTCACCACAGAAAACCTGTGAGTGATAAAAAAACTTAGATTGCATATTTGAATTAAGTGTAAACATTTATGTTAGAAACATCTTCATTGTTCCATGCGACAAAATCGTGTTGACCAGGGTTATCAGTTTTCTACAGAAAATGCCTCAGAAAGTGTGACACAATGTGCTTACAAATATTTCCAAACAAACGTTATGAAATCAAAACATGGGAAAATACGCAGCCCTCTTAAGTGCTATTAAAATTGTTTGCAATTTATGAATAGAACACAGTATAATAAAAATTTATTTACCACAAATTGCAGTAATTAACAGTTAAATTTGGCGATGATATGCGTCTTTTTTTATTCTGCAATATTCCTCGTCTGTAATATGTTAGAGAAATGACTTTGTATAAAGCAGTAACCACCAGTGAAGGAACTTTAAAGGGGTTATATTTTTCGCCTTAAGTAAAAGCTTTACTAACCTTTTCAGAAAAGTATTTGACTTGGACAAACTCGACAGATTCTTCAATTTAGAGTAACACAACAACGTATGATTCCTTTGGAATTTCATTCTTAGAAAGTCAGAGGGAAATCGGTTGCAGTATAAAAATCTTAATTTAATATCTCTAATCGCATATAACACTCGACATACAGTATATCCTATTAGTAAAAAAAACCGCTTAAATATCTGTGTTTACTTTGTTGATAGCGTTTTGCACATTTTTAAGATCCCACCTTTTGAAAAGTCCTTATTCACGAAACAAAACTAAAATTTATTACGTTTAATCGTTACACTAGTTTATTAGGTAAATTTATATGAAAATTTTATTCAGAGGAAATACAGTCATTTAAGTCTTAACGTTCGAATTCATTCGATAATATGCAAAAGCATTCAAACATGCTGGATATTACGTTTTATTGATTCAATGCTGTATGAAGATATTCAGTTTTTTTTATGTTTCAGGCAATGCAGCCAGTAAATACAAAATGTTTTCCTCATATTCATGTATTTCAAATGAATTTCAAGTTATTTGTAGTATTTAATTAGAAAAGTTATATATATTTATTTAATAATTTGAACTTCGATTCAAATGTAACAGACATTTGAATTACTTACGTCGGTGTTCCTTTCCAGGTAGATACCGACACCACAGCTGTTGAGGCAGATTTTAAAGTTCCGTTTAGTTGTTTATAAGAACTGCATACAAATTTCACCCATTCTTCCACAGCGTGTGGTGTTAATTTTTTAAACGCGGTTTACCAATTAAGTTTGAAATATTTATTTTTCTGATTGTCCAATCATTGATTTTTCAATATGGAAATGATTAAGACATGACGTAGGTAATTTGTTTCTCGGGAAAGGCAATTACAATTTCATTGAATCGTTCCCATTTCACAAAACTTTAACTAAGCAACGGGGTTATTCAAATTTCTTTACTATTCGGATCTTAGCATATGGGGACAGTTGTGTCTTCCCGTTAGCGGGCTATACCGAAGGATAATAACTGACACGTATGATAAATAATGTGATCAGTTTTCTTACGGGAAGTTTTCGTGCACTTTGTGAAGTTGTCATCGCGCGATATTCATGTACTGCGCCAAAATATCATAGAGAAACGGCACTTATTCCATACGACAAATGGATAACATACTACGAAACAGAACGTCACATTTTGTTCGTCAATGGTCTTCTTCTTTTGCCAGTAGGTAAGCCTTCGTAGTCTCTCATGTATCAAAAATTTATCACGTTATTAATCATACGTGTCAGTTATTATCCTTAGTTTTCGTGTCATTGGTAACAATCCTAACCATTGGAGTATGATACAGCATTACAGAATTTGTGTTTTCCTCTGTGTTCGGAGTAGAAAAATTGTAAAGCTCTATGCTAATTTTAGAAACGCAGAAGAATTAGCCTAGTGAAATAGCCAAGTATGTAGTAGGGGAACACCTAGGGTCGAACCCTATTGAAAATGGACGAAATGTGGTCAAAGGTCAGGACAAAGGATTGCGATCCATTCCATCGCCCTTATCCCATATTATTAAGGTGGACGTGAAGTAATTTTGCTTCCTATACTTCCAATGGAAAAACTTTTGTATACATTTCCTTCATAATTAATGTGTTCCCAAGGATGAGAATTTGAACATCAATTAAAATAACTTCATATTATAACTTGGAAAACATAATATTTTCTACAACATAACCATAATTATATTAAAAATCAATAACTTTTCCTTGGTGGTGTTGAAACGAGAGAAAAGATGGCGCTACGACGTCAGTGGACAAATTAATGTTGGATTGCATAATTACGTTTATGGTTTAGAAAATATTAGGTATTCCAAGTTATGAAATGAAGCTATTTTAATTGATGTTCAAATTTTCATCCTTGGTAACGCATTAATTATTAACAAAATGTGTACAGAAGTTTTTCCATTGGAAGTATAGGAAGCAAAATTACTTGACGTCCACCTTAAAGTAGCAATTCTTGTATGGCCGCCCCGGTGGCGCAATGGTCTAAGCAATGGCCTCTGATCATTCGTCCGAAAGGGGCCCGGGTTCGAATCCCGGTGAGGCATGGATGTTGTGTTTGTTTTACGGCACTGGTTCTCTCCCTTCCCTGGAACCAGTGACCCTAAATTAGGGACAGGCGGCTGCTTATAGCCCATTGATTTGCTCACGGTGGTCGTTATACCTCCAATAAAAAAAATCTTGTATGTATGTATGTACATTTTTTTTTAAAACGGCTCTAAGAATTTTGATGAAAGTCGTTAACCTACCGTTTTCTGGTACTAGAAATCAATTTAGCTTGATCTCGACTTTTGAAGAATTCGTTTAGTGGGTTAAATAACGACCCCGAATTATAACGTTTTCAGTGTCATGGCGTTGTTCCGTTAATTGTTAAAAATGCTTAGAAATCTTATGACGTCAGAATCTTGCGTTTGAGAATGTTGGCGCGCGGTCACGCCATCTGTTAAAAAAATTCTTGTATGTATTTATGCACATTTTATTTTGAAAACGGCTCTAAGAATTTTGATGAAAGTCGTTAACCTACCATTTTCTGGTACTAGAAATCGATTTAGCTTGATCTCGACTTTTGAAGAATTCGTATAGTGGGTTAAATAGCGACCCCGAATTATAACGTTTTCATAGTCATGGCGTTGTTCCATTATTGTTACCAATGCTTAGAAATCTTATGACGTCAGAATCTCGCGTTTGAGAATGTTGGCGGGCGGTCACGCCATCTGTTTCATTACGTCACGCGTTGTGTGTGGATTCTATTAAAGTTATATGACGTCACACTCTTGCGAGGGGTGGTTGCGATACCCATCTGCCTCATTACGTCACGCGTTGTGTGCGTATGTCCGTCCGCACGATAACTCGCGTAACAATCGTTCGATTTCGATGAAAGTTTAGTATCTGGTAGGGGATAACCTGGGAAGGAATCTTGTTTAAAGTGAACGAAATGGGGTCAAAGGTCAGTACATAAAAGCGGGATCCATTCCACTGCATTCATACGTCATAACTAACGTAAAAAACGGTTCGATTTCGATTAACTTTTGGTATGTAGTAGGCACCATCAGGCGACAAACCCTATTGAAAATGGGCGAAATAGCGTCAAAGGTCAGGACATAGAAGCGGAATTACTTCCATCGCCATTATGGGTCATAACTTAGGTAAAAATGCTTCGATTTGGATAAAATGTTAGTATGTTGCAGGGCTTGCCTGGGGACGAATTGTATTGAAAGTGGGCGAAATGGGGTTAAAGGTTAGCACACAGTAGCGGGATCTATTCCATAGCCCTTATGCATCATAACTTACGTAAAAATGCTTCGATTGCGACAAAACGTAATCGTGGTATTTCGGATGTATACCGAACCGGTTCTGTTAAATATCATCGAAATGGGATCACAAGTCAGGGAACAGGACAGAGATTTATTCCGCAGCCATTATTCTCATAACTTGAGTAATGATTTCTGGTATGTTGGAAAGCGTATTATAATCAATGCATTGCATGATTTTACATACTTGTTTTAATTAAACGAAATATAGATAAGCAATTCCTGTACTTCAACTACTTCAACTGTCAATAGTTCTTTTATTTTGATATACCTTACAGTTTGCAAGTGTGTACAGATATTTTTCTCGGAACGTAAAGATTATATACACGTTCTATATGCCTGGTTGCGTGAAGTTCAATTTCTCATTCTCTATCTGGTGAAAGATGGTGACCGGACACATGTAATTTTTTTCGCCAGTTATAATGTTCTGTTCTCCGTAGTCATCGTTCTATTGAGTTTAACATGGAATTTCCATTGACGTACATCTCGCAGAATTTCTTTTCTTGTAGCCTTACCGGAACTTGAATCCGTAAAATTGAATGTACTAAATAATCGTTTTAAATACCTAAGGTTTTGCAGAACAGATAAAACCCATTTTGAAATGTTATTTGAACAGTGATTAAAATGTTAAGTAAGTGCTTTGTAATTGAAGAGCAGTTTTTACTTAGTATGCATTACCTGAAATTCACTTCGAGGCGACGCCAAATTGTGTTTCCTAAAACGTTAACGTGTTATCTTTACCCACAGGCCGTTTTTTCTTCTGTTCTGTAATTTCTGCAAATCCATATTTATGGTACTGCGTTTCTCTGTACCTCACGGACTGCCTCTCTTTTGTCAACTCTGCAAGTGGCTCCAAATTAGGAACGACGACTGCTTTTATCCCAATAATTTGCTCACTACATTTTAAGCCACTAAACAAACAAAGTAACAAAAAGTAATTTGGTCAGACTTTCATTTAAATTTTTAGTGTGCAAACCAGACAGTTGAATTTAAGTTAGGTCAGATTGTAATTTTTCTTTAATTGATAGAGAACTTATTAATCAATTTACAGTCCATCCTATTGATGTATAGCTTTTAGAGAAATTTCACTCGCAGGAAATTCAATTCAATTCAATTCATTAATTTTGCTGAGCTAAAAACCAGTGTTACAAAAACATAAATTGAAACAATGCACAGCAAGGAAGCAAAAGAAAAAGGCCATCCAGGCCTGGCAGGGTCCCATGCTTCCTAGCTAGTTGTTTTACACTGAGGTCAGTAGTTGTAGTTACAAACAAAGCAGTGTTTCATAGTAACAGAATAAAAAAATAGGTAATATTATATTAGAAGATAATAAACAATACAGATAATACCATTGAAAAATCAAGTTTACATTGCGATATACAAGTCATAGTATTAATCATAGTTCCCTTCCATTGCAATCTTTAATTTAAGGAGCTGGAATTCATTATGAAGGGTATTTTTTTTAGGTTAAAATTATTAAAAAAAGTGAGTTCCGTCGCTAATGAGTTGAAGAAGTGTGGGCCTATGTAATTTATATTGCTCTTCATGGTCACCGTCCTCGGATGAATAAGTCGAATATATGACTTAGTGCGTATGTCATCTGAATTATTATTTGTATGATGTCAGTGTGTAAATTATTCTTGTTGCGTTTAAACATAACAAAAAAATTTGAAAAAGAATGGCGACCGCCATCTGCGATGCAAGCATAGATTCGTCGCATCAGGGATTGCTGGACCTTCTCGTAAATTACGTTAATTTTTCGTATGGTGCCAAATGCCAGTTGTCCTCGTACTAAGAGTTCTTATTCAGTGTCTACTTGCTCTTCTTCGTACGCGTTGCTTTTAGTACAGCCCTAAAGGAAAGCATCAAGCAGTGAAAATCAGTGGTGTGCTGAGGCCAGATAGTGTACCCTCTGCTACCAATCCGTCGCTCCGGCAGCTCTTTAGATGTTTCTGCAAGCTTTGTAGTTTTATTTTACAGCGGATATGAAGTCATAAAACTTTCTGTATTTTTTTTCTCTGTAATAAAGATACTTTTCAAAAACCTGGCAACGGTTTTCGCATCACAACGACGGCACCTACTGCTCCTCAAATGTTGTGACACTTATTATATGTCACCGTGTATACATAAATTTCAGGTAAATCTGCGTTCTTATGGTTGCCATTTCAATGACCCTCTGTTCAGCATTCTGCATGGCAAACTTCTAATCTCTTATAGTTAAGATTGCGGGATTAGGATAGAGAGAGTTATTCGCTCCTTAACTGCAGACGCTGTTCAAAGCGTCCCTGCCGTGCGACAACTGCATACAGGCTCATGCGTTAGGATCAGGAATGGTGGTGAATGCAAAGGAATGAATAAAGACAGTTTGATTCACTTTGAAAGCCTCTGGAAGTTGAACATACGCTGCTAAAAGGGAATGAAAGTCGAATATTCCGTGCTCTATTTCGCTATTTATCTGACAATGTTGTTTTTATTCATACGACTTTAAAGCTAGTCCACCTATAAAAAGCTTTACTGTAATAAAAGACGTTAAATTTGTGAAGAAACTAAGAACTACTGTGTAACTTACTCCATGAATTCCCGTTTAACTACTAATGACTTAAAATCCCTTCGCACCAAGATGAATGTAGGCAGTCAAATGGCAGATGTTTCTCAAATTTTTCTTAGGCATTATGTTATGCGTGATAAAATTATGTAAAAAACATTATATTCATTAGTGAATGAAACCCACTTTTTGAAAGGTTTTCATTCGTTTAAAAAATAATGCCTTTTATAGTTAGAATCTAATGCGGTAGTATCAAAACACATCTTGAAATATAATACTTCGTTACATCTACATTTGTAGTTAATGGAGGCACACGTTAACTATACACTTCAATTGATTTGAACTTTAATTATTATTTATTTCCGATAAATGAATTTATATTTTCTTAAGAATAATGTTTGTACAATGCTCAGCTACTTTATTTTATGGCTGAGTTGCACGTGTTTTCGGCAAATTCCGCTGTAAAGTGAAGAACTCCCAGGATATAAAAATTGTGTTTTATCTATGCAAAATATGTCTCGGATAAATTAAGAGAATGCGTGTTGTGCAATATTAGCACTGCATAAATCAAAAAATGTCAACATTCCAGTTTGTTCAACTAAAATTACACTGCTGAAAACAATCCCCGTTTAGCTGTATAGATAAAAAAAGAGTTAAATCCGAACACTGTGGAAGGTGGGATTTAATCTATACTAATCTGTTTTGAAAGGAAAAACATCAATGCGATCATGTGCATAAAAGTTTTATTCAACCCTACACTTGAGCAGGGCCTTTAATATAACGTGATAAAATTCTTATAATGAAAGCTCCAACTTCTATAGCTAGGGTAATTGGAGATGCCTTCTATTTCATCTTCCAGGTGTTCCACACCAAAAATTCAACTAAATTATCTTATTATTCTGCTTAATTTATTTTATTGATATTTAATAAACTACGCCTTTAAATATTATGGATCATGATATGAGCTGGAACAAGCATATTAAGGAAACCCTGGCTAAAACTCTTAAATTAAGAGGAAGTCTCCAACCCATAATTAAAAACAAAAGGCTTAGCAAAAAAAAAAATAAAACCTTGCAATGGAAAGCATGCTTCAACCCGGTGATTACCTGTGGCTGTCCTATCTGGGGTAACTGCAGAAAGCAGCAAAAAATTTTTACCTCGTTTCAAAATGAAACTCTTCGTACGATGGCAGGACTCGATGGTAAAACATCCAATGATGCTATCCGTAGTATGCTAAATATCAACCCTATACATTATACTATGTATGATCTAGCGCAAAAGGTATTACGAGAAAGCCAAGAAACATCCCAATCCTCTTGTCACGGAGGCCCTTAATTATGTTGTCAATGATACTGACCAATTTAAATGATCGAAGGCTATTTTAAATAAAATTTCTGAAAAGAATCCAGTTCACAGTTATACTTCAAAAAAAAATTAGGAATAAGTGAGACTAGATTGAAGGTATTCTTCACACATGGAAAGAAAGCAAGAATTGAATATCAGGAGTTTTGGGGGTGGAAAAACAAAAAAAAAAAAAACCGGCCCTTTTAAGGGCCGAGCAAAGTGTTGCATAAAAGATTTATCTTTTTTGTACTGAATATCTCTCCCCTAACAAACAAGGTGTTGTTTGTCTTGTCTTTTACATTAAAATGTTTTTTTTCTCACGCCTTAGTTCTGACTCCAAAAAAAAAACAAAAAAAAAAACAGGACATAATTTTTTTCTGCTATTGCACACAAATGTGCAACAAGCAGATAAGCAGCAAGGGAAATAATTGATTGGCCCTTATACTACCGGCTCCTTAAATAGGGAATAAAAAAAATAATAACCCTGATTGTAGCTGTTTTTAAATTTTTATTTTTCTGTTGTTTACTCAAATTGAGTAACTTAAACCTCGATCTGTGTAATCTTGTGTTCACACCATATCAGCCATGGTTACACTCACCATGTCAGGCAAGAATCAACAAAAGCAAACCCTGAGAAAAAATTTTAAACCAATGGGGAAAAATCTCTTCTCTCATTGGCTGGGGAGTGACGGGATAAATAGCCGACTCCGAGAGGAACACGGAGCAAACGACCAGTTTTGTTTTATCCGGTGTTGAACGTCGAAGTTCCTCTGGGAAACTTATTCTGTGTGTGATGTTTTTTTGTTTCAGGGTCCCTTTTTCCCGTGTCTTTTTCTTCCTTTCCCCCTGTACCCATCTGTGGCAGCGGTGTACCGGGCTTTTTTCTGCGGAGAGAAATATCGCTCGGAATGGCTTGTTGTTGCAGGTAAGTATGTAGGGCAGCTTACAACTTCACTACTTAACGGGTAACCGTTTACTCTCTCTGCTCTATTATTTCCATACTTTTCTTTTCGTGCTATTCTATCAGGGCAATCTACTCCTAACTCTCTTAGTTTCTCTTTCACCTGCCAAAAAGCGCATAGCGCTGTGGGTTCGGATCTCTCAACCTAAGCTAAGAATCTTTGAATTGAATTGATTTAAAATAAGACTTAAAATATGTAACACTGAATGCTATTTTCTTTGACTAGATTTGCCGAGTGTTATCTAATTTATCAGTAGCTAATAGTTCACAATCTTACAAAATTAACAACGTATTCAACAGTAGATCTGGTGACATTTCATTATTTAAAAGTGAAAAACAGAAACTCTCCTTAATGGAATAAAAAGCATTTATTAAAACTATATAACAATTTTAAAACAAAATTAAATGTTACACAGTAGTTATACACTTACTGTATTCTTGAACACTGTATAAGTGAGGGATCTGGCAACTTCAGGCAGAATATATTTCCTAATTTGGAAATGCACTCTGAAACAAATACACACCGTTTTTATTCCAGATTCGTAAACTAATGTTAGTCATTCTAAGTGTTCAGCTGATGTAACGAAAATTTCGGTCTTGATGCTGGTAAGAGGGTTTTTGAACTACCTTCATTGGCTGTTATTGTGGATCAAATAACAAATCTATGTTTCTTCTACTCCTTATGCAAACACAATACTGACAGACAGTTAAAGATTTTGGGCGTAATATAATCATGACCACCATTTTAAAAGTCCAGTAAATGATTTAAGAGATAAGAAATTAAAAAAGTATAATCTTAAACTCAAAAATGTTTGTAGTGTATATGTAATTTATTTTAATAAAAAACTGAAAAAATTTTCAAATTGCATTACAAATAAAACGCTTTTGCATTTATTGTACATGGTGATATAAAACGAGCATATGACTCTCATATTTCAAAAAGCAATATGGTAGAAAAAGAAAGGATAGAATCGTATCTGAGGAAGAATTGTACAAGCAAACTGAGTGTCCAAATTCATTATTGTCAGGCTCGTTATTGCTGCTGCTGCTAAATTATCGGATTACTAAAGATCTTCGTTGAGAAATCCCAAAGCAAAAATCTTGTTCACTCACTGTCTCGCAAACCTGTGAAGTTCTAATTTTGAAGTAATGTTTAGAACAACCCGTTCGTGAAATGTGCAAATTCTACGCAAAAAGTACCTGAGGGAGCGTATTTTTTCTTGCGTTTTACAAATGTTCCTTGATATTCTTTAACAATGTGCGGAGTTTAACTAGTTAGCTTCTTTGACGATAGTATTTACTTCAAATGGTTTTGGTATACTTTTAAATTAAAAATAAAGCAAATCTCCGTTCCCAGGTATTGGTTACATGACAAAGAATGCCAGTAAACGTGAACACGTCGGGCATGCGTTCAAGATGACCATCCGAACCGCTAACAATAACCTTTGGCTGTACGAAAATGTGTCATTGTAGGCAAATCCAGTGCAGGATTTCCCACAATGACACATGACACATGTACGCCTTTGGCTTGTAGCCTTTCTCTTCGTTGCTCTCATCAGCTCTACTGGGCATTTGTAATGTCGCATATAGCAAGGATTTTGTGATTCATAAGCTAATTTTAAGGTACAAATATAGTTTTTGCAAATAAAATATTTTTCAGAAATGATTTGTTTTTGTTAAACTTATCTATAAAAATAAGTGCGCATCATTTTATACTGGTGTGTCGAATATTCCGAAAAAATAAGGTATTTTACTTACTTGAATATCGGCATATTATGTTGCGTTTATCCCGAAGAGAATTATAGCACTGATATTTCTGATATTTACAAAACAATTTCTATAACGCTTAATTTTTCCAAGTTTAAAGAAAAAAAAACTATGATGTGTGTGTATATTTGTTTCTCGCTAAGCCTAACTAACGCGGTAGACGTCAGTTCACATATTTTTGAAACCTCACGTCTTTTGCATATAATAAGAAACGTTGAAGGAATCTTTAAATACAGCTCATAAGTGTTTTGTTCAACAAAAATATTCATGCCAAAATTTTTTTTAACGAACAGATTTTAAACAATAATACAGAATAAAAGAACTTATTTTGCCTGATGCTGAACACTGCCATAACATTAATATCATAATATCAGTAACACTACGAACAAATTTTTTTGCAGAAGATATAAATTGTTATGAATCATTTGGCGTTTTTGTTGTCATCTGGTTTACCATGAATACTCTCCGTAAGTTTTTGTAAATGTCTCCCTATATGCAATTGCATTCCTGTTTTAAAGCAGCATCCTGCTCAGGTATGTTCAATGGCGGAAATCTCTTTTCACGGACACGCCTATCCTGTTCTTCCCCTACCTTTTCTTGGGATTTAGCTCAGAATTCTGGTGTGCCCAATCCAATATTTCAACGCCAAGTCTCAAACCAATCTACGCAAAATCAAATCAGTGGGAGATGGTGCATTGTACTGCTCTGACAGAGGTAATGGACTTTCTAAAGTCATGCCACATTGTTAATAGAGCATATTTGTCCATGGTATATAATTAGTGCTCATCATTTAACAACAAACAGCGAAAAACATGCATACAATCTATTGCCTTCACTAAAACTCTTTTTTTTCGGATAATATAGTCTGGAGGATAGTTTTCTCCTGGAATCTGCAACATCCAAGAAACACACTCAGAATCGTAGGGTGCCCTCGGTAGTATGCCATATAGAAGCACTTGTTTTCATTGACATAGCTCAAGTTCGTTGTTCTTTCACTTTTAGTGGCCTGTTACATGTCTTTTTTTGAATTTGATAATTCATATACCTCAACGTCGTGCTCACAGCTATAAAACAGTAATTCAAAGTAGTATTCCTGCCTAAGGTCTGCATGTTATTAAAAAATGTTGATTTGCGTTGTGGATAGAACAGTCCTTTGCGGATATCTTCTGTAAAATTCTATTAGCTTCGAATACTCTCTTGGCATCCCAAAGTGCTCGTTTTCTAGGCATCGCATTATCAAATGTTGACTGAGGCATCAACAGTTTCTCAGAAATCTAACACACTAAGCATTTTCTTTTAAATGTGTAGTTCAGGAGTCCAACATTATTTAGCTCAAAAGTTTTGAAAAATTTCGAAAAACAGCATATTCAATACATATTTTAAAGTATGTAATTTGATGTAAACCAGCGAAGACATTTTCAGCTTTACAACTCATTTTGAAAAATTTTATCGTAAACTTTGTTGCCAGTACGGAAATGTAAACACGTGCTGCGGCGAACCAACTCCAAAGTACCTGCCGCCATAAATGTCGCCAGAGAGCTCCTCTACAAACGATGCGAGTCGTCTTGCGACAGCCATTTTTGTGATTTTGAAAATCTGCCGAAACGAAAAACCGTATTTTTTTTTATTACATATTTTATTTTCTAATTGACTTATGATCTGAGTTGCAACTCTCTACTGTCAATAATGGTAAATTAAAAATTCTTCCAGAGAAAATCTTATTGTTGTATTGCTTAAACTGTACGCCGCCCCGGTGGCGCGGTGGTCTAAGCGATGGCCTCTGATCATTCGTCCGTAAGGGGTCCGGGTTCGAATCCCGGTGAGGCATGGATGTTGTGTTTGTCTTACGGCACTGGCTCTCTCTCCCTTCCCTGGAACCAGTGACCCTAAATTAGGGACGGGCGACTGCCTGTAGCCCATTGGGTTGCTCACGGTGGTCGTTAAACCTCCAATAAAAAAAAATGCCGTTGTTGTTTGCCGTTCATGAAATGGCCAACGTGGTACGAGGTGAAGATCGTTTCCGCGAGCAGCTGTAATGGGTGCTTTTGCCGTAACGCGTATTAGCATCTCCGTAATTGCAGTTAAAGTTAATGGTAAAAATCTTCAAAATGTCATATAATACAGTGCGTTTTCACCATTTCACCTTAAAATTACATAGCTTGTATCTTTTTTTTTTTTTTAGAAATTTTCAGCCGGATGATTTAGAAAAACAAACTACAATTTTGCTCATGTATTATAATGGTATCAAAGTGCGTTGGGGAAAAGGTGTCTCTTTCGATCGATCAATCTTGCACAGAACAATAGATCTTTATCATACCTGCCCTAGTATGACGTTGGTCCTCCCAATGCTGCCGAAACAGCTTTTACATTGCAAGGTATAGAAGCTATAAGTTTTCTGCCCAAAACCGTCATGTTGTATCTGATACCAGCATGTTACCAGCAGATCTTTTAACTTTTCCAACGGAGTTCGTTGTTGTTCCTCCAAATATCGAATTTTCTATTCTAACAAAATCCAGAGATGCTCGACTGGGTGCTGTGGGGAATTTGAAGAGCAGGACAGTGCGTGAAGATCTTCCTCATGTATCTTGAACCATTATCAAAGATCCCAAATGATGTATCATGGTGCATTATTCTACTGCAAAAAGACACTACTGAGGAGGAATGTCGTCGCCATGAAAGGTAACTGGTAAATTATATTTAAGTATGTGATATGTGTTATTTTTTCTGCGCACGAACAACTAGCTCCAGAATATCCAAACAGAACATCGCTCAAAGCATTCGACTTTCTACAAAGGCTGCTTTTCCCTGCATGGTGCGTCTGGTTGGCAATACTTCTCTAGGTAAACGGCGCTGCTGTACATCGTCAGTTTACATGGTGCAACAGATAATGAGATTTATCGGATCAATCGAAGTTCTCCCAGCTATTCAAAATCTAGCTTTGATTTTCTCGTGCCCTTGTAGGGACTCTCGATAGTGAACTAAGGTTATCATGGACACGCAAAAAGGCCTGTCAGCCCGCATTTTCAGCAGAATTCGATGTACTGTCGTTTGTGACACATTACGCCTGTCACGATATTTCATATTACCGGCGAGTTGCTCCACAGTTTGATTTTATTTGGCTCGTACCATAAGGATAGCCTTGGTTCACCTTTAGCGTCGCTGAGCTATTGTCAGTGTCGGCATACAAATTGCCGACGATGCGTGGCTTTTACCTGCGCAGATATTTTTCTGAGGCTACTAACAATAGAAATATTTAATATGCCTTGTAAACCTATACTTTTTCCACCTTTAGGCAGCTCACGATTAAAATGCTAACCATGAGCTTCACAAAAGACTTATCGTGCTGAAAATACATATTTTGAGCTAGTCGTCTAGACATTACGATTCGGCGTTTGCAAATTAAACTGAGTCCCCCAAATTCTCATTTTAAGAACAAGAATAGCATTGATTAACAAAGTTCTGTATCCGGTGTTATTCATACAGTTTCGTAACATTCACATGCGCCGTCGTTTACCTGTAATTACTTCGATTTGTATAAAGATGAGCTGGTCATAATGTTTTTTATCTTTGGTATGTGTTCTAGCATAGAATAAATTATGTTTCAGAATTTTCTTCATGAAATAAATTACTGGTAAGATAATAATATAAACTTTTGAAATGCTTAAAGGTGAAAAACAATTACATTTTGCTCTTCTCTGGGTTTCGGAAATTAAGGTAGTATATACTACATCCATGTTCTGTAATTAGTTGAAGTTACAGCCGTCGCACTAGTGATGATCGCCCATTGTTTTTGTTTCTTCAAGTTA